>APFE030982761.1:0-18618 GCA_000404065.3 Pinus taeda
TGAGACTATTTCATCAAACTGTAAAGCAGTTGCATTGCTACCTATTGCAATAACCAGACTATCCCATGAATCTGGTAGAGAACACAACAAACTGATGCAACTATCTTCATCTGAAATTTTAATATCAACTGATGATAACTAACTTACCACAGTATTAAATGCATTCAAATGCTCTGTCACGGAGTCTCCATCTTTCATCCTCAGGTTATACATCTTTTTTCCGTGGGAATAGTTTATTCACCAGAGACTTAGATTGGTACAAAGTCCCTAACTTGTCCCGAGCCTTCGCCGTAGCTTCCCCCGATACATTCAGAAATACTGAATCTGAGACACACAATCGTATTGTGCTCTTTGCCTTCCGATCCAACTTCTTCCATTCTTCATCGGTCACTCCCTTTGGTTTAGTACCCAGATCTACCATGATCCACTGATCTTTATCCACCAACAGATCCTCCATCTTGAGTTTCCACAACTCAAAACTCTGACCATTGAACTTCTCAATCTCTATCTTTCGTTGCTCGCCATCTTCTTTCACCACCAGAATCGATCTCGCAGATCTCCCACTGAACAGGGTCTACCACAGGCCCGAGCGAAACCCCTCAGCAACAAAGGCGTCCCCTTGAAGCCAAAAACAGCTCTGATACCAAATGTAGGTTTTAACCCCGTACAGAAATTACCTGCATACGAATTCTAAATCACAAGGAAAATAAAAATGCGAGAGCATAACACATAAAACACATATACACAGAGATTTCCCACTGGATCTCAAAACCGAGACTACCAGCTTGATTTTTCATTATGTTCCTTTCAATGTTACAATACATATTATACATGCCGAAGCATCCAATACCATGGACCGAAAAACCATCAGCGTTCCAAAAAACATGTGCGAAAATCATGCGCAAAACCATAGGTGGGTCCACCCAACCTAACATAGGGTCCAAAACCAAAATTTTCCGGGGCGCTGCCCCGAACCCCATAAAGTGGAGTTATGGGTACCCCTCAAACCCCTTGTTACCTATGTGGAAAGAATATAACACAACCCAACACTCAGGCGCCCTAGTGTTGTCAAAAAAAAGAAGGTAAAAAGAGAATAAGATCCCTAGGTGAAAACCTCCCTTGGAGGCGCCTAGGGCAGGCAATTAGGGTGAAAACCTCCTTGAGGCGCCCTAGTTGTTTTCAAAAAAAAGTAAATAAGAGAAAAAAGAAAAAGAAAATTGAATTTTAATGTGCATTGCAGGTTTGTAGGAAGACCATAGAGAGCAAGAGGAGATGCCACAGAACCCTAACATTCACACCAACACCAATTTCATCTCCTCCACACTCTTCTCCATCATTTCTGACCTTTTTTCCACCCCACTGTGTTTTTTTTCTAGAAACTGTGTGTTCTACAAGAGGCTCTGTGTTTTCTACAGGAGGCTCCTGTAGGAATCACAGAGAGCCAGAAATGGTTCCAAAAAGTATTTTGAGTGGCTGGGAAGCTTAATGAAGAACATATAAACCCTCCTACAGCTATCAACCTGCCTTGCCATCCATTCCACACTTGCATCACATCATCATCATCATTTTTTTCTTCCTATCCCAGAAAAACATAGAAAAAACAGTTTTTAGTAAAAAGAGAAAAAAAAACAAAAATAAGAAAGGAAGCAACACGTCAAATCTCACCTGCAGCGTACCTATTACCTCTCCATCTCCATCAGCATCTCTGGCATCATCCTCACAACCCCAGCACAGAAGTAAGCTGAAATTTCAAGGGGAGAAGCAGCTACAGGAGCTCCTGTAGGAATTCCTGTAACAGTTGATCCAATTAAAATCAAGCCACAACAACAAAAGAAGTGCAACCATGAGGATTGAAGGAGACATCTGAAGCTTAGATCCAGCCAGAGGATACTTGCATAAAACAAACAGCCACACATCAGAAAGCAGAGATCATGCAGCAAGGGAAACACAGGCATGCAGCAGTAGAAGGAGCCAAAATACCTCGTAGCACATACATTCGACTCACAGGGAAGTGACTAACCCGCTCCTTTGTTTGCATTTGTGTAATTGAAAGATATGCATGAGTAACGAGATGGTTGAGGTTGAAAGAGGAAAAGGTGGCTATTTAACTTGGCCACCTTCATCTAGTTGACTGCATTCATCCGAAGATGTCACCCACACGTGCGCATAGTCAACTTAGAGAAAGATACGAAGGACAAGTAGTGGAGGGTATGTAAACTCCGATGCAATAATGAGAGGTGATTGCAGGAAGGAACCTTGATAACAAGGCAGGTGGGGACCAACGGTCCAAATATGGCCAACGTACATTTTTTCCAGCTCACCCCCATCACTAGAAATATCTAAAAGAAGTAATAAGTACTCCTCCTTGAGCACTCTCACCACCTTTTCCCTCATTCTCTCCTCGTAAACTTAGCTGCAACAAACTCCTTTTCACCCCACAGCCTCGAAACCATCGTTTTCCATCGATCTCACCCATCCTCCTACTCTCGGCGTCGTCTACAAGAGCACTTACAGGTTCTACAGGAGCACCTACAGGCAGTTCTATAGGAGGGGCATTGAGCTGTTTTTAAGAAGAAAACACGGGTTTTTTGCTCGATTTTTGGCTTGAGGAGGTAGGTTCCATGCATACCCACCTTGGTTATCTGCATATGCAAGAAATTATATCATTTTAAGGAGGAATTGAGTCCATAGAAGAAGAGGAATTACATAAAAAAATTCGGCCTGTTTTGAAAAAAAAAAAAAAAACACAGTTTTCCTGTTTTCTTCAAAATTCTTATCTCCATCTCTACATTTGGAGTTCAAAATGGGTATAAGCACAATGATAGGAGGATTCATGAGGAAGGAGCCCACTAATTCAACTAGGCTCCATGAACATCCCCAAGTAGTAGCCATATTCACAAGGACAAATTGGATGACCTTTTTTGAGAAATTCTGAGGGTTTGATGAGGAAATTGCTCAGGAATTTTCCCTTTCTTTAGTCCCTCACTCAAAAACCCATGCCACTGTCACTTTTATAGGTCTTTCCATGGAAATAACCCTAGAATTTATCAGTAGGGTTACTACCCTTCCTCTTGGATTACCTTGGAGCAAAGATGAAAAACCACTTGGACAGGTTGCCAAGAAAAACTTCTTCCAAAACAATGAACATCTTGTAGAAGATAAAAATGGCATTAGAAGGACAAGCACACCCTACCCTTGGGATGAGGTTAGTTACCAAATCATCAAATATATTTCCTGTGAGGGGAGGTATAGCATAGTCTATGGCTACCATTTTAGAATCCTTCATGAGTTGAGATATGGCATGGACACTCCAACACCCCAGAAACTCAGCATCCCCTATTTCCTCCTACAGTCCCTCATAGACTCCAGCATTAAGTTTAAGGTAGGGAGTCCAGATCAGCTGGCTCACCATGGGTTAATCAAAATTTTAGTGGAAGAAGCCCTCCATACATTCACACTCCCTATAGCATGGGAAGTCTTCAGAAACATGACAGCAGAAGATGACATAAAGGCCCTCACCTATGATATCAGTCCTAACAGTGAGGAAGAAGAGCAGAAAGCGGGAGAAGGTGAAGCAACTGATGACTCAACAGGACAAGGAAAGGAGGAGGAAGAAACTAAGATAGAAGAGGAGAAGGATGAAGAGACAGAAAAGGAAGAAACAGAGCAAATAGAGATAGAAAAGGAGGCAGAAGGAGGAGAAAAAGAGGCAGCAGAGGCAAAACAAAGAGAAGGGTCCCCTGAGTCCCTGGAAATGGAGGCAGCAGCTGCCCTCACAGCCCTGAGCACACCAATTAAGCCAAAAGAAAAGAGAAAAAGGCAGGCCTCCATGTATTTCAAGGCTAGGAAAAGCACAAGGATAAAAGTAGGAAAACCCCAGCCATCTTCAACAGTGCCCATTACAATTGAAGATTCACCCACTATCAAAGGGGAAGAATCTCCCTCTAAAACTCCTAGATCTTCCACCTGGAAGGAAAAAGTGCAACTACAGGACCCAAAAACAGTCCTATAGGAGGCCCAGATAGTTCTACAGGAGACACTGTCAAGGCTATAGGAGACCTGACAGCTTGAGAAAACAATGGAAGAGCAGCCAAAGGGGAAGGAGGAAGCTATAGAGCCACAAGAACCTGATCCCTAGCCCAACCTTGCCTCCTATTACCGTCTCCTTGAAGGAGGAAGGATAATTCCACAAACATTTGCAATCCCACTATTCTTTGAATTAGAAAAGGAAAGAATAAGAACACATAGGTGGATGCAAATAGCCAAATCCAAGGGAGTTGAGGATGTTGGCCATATGGAGAACAGACTTAGAGAAATGGGCAAAGAGTTAAGTGTTGTCAGACATAGAGAAGCAATTGCGAGAAACCAACTTCAAATTGAAAATGAATTGCTAAGGAGGCAGCTAAAGGAGAAAGAGACCCAGATGGCATGCATGGCTAGCTTATCCATGGAGGCACTACAATGTAGAACACCAGCAAAATCCTAAGGATTATACCTCAAGGACCAATGGCTACAATTTCAGATCAAGACTTTGGCACAAAGAGGCACAATGCCTTTTCAAGATTACAGACAATTTATGGACTTGTGTGACCAAAGCACAGCAGAAGATAAGGCAAAAATGGCAGAATTTTACCTGCATAATATGGCCCTCACAGACATGAATGTGTGGGACCCCAATGCTAGGCTAGGGGACCTACAAGTAATGGCCATGGCTTCCTGGATGAACCATGAAGAGTTAAGGGCAACTGAAGTGAAAAGGTTGATGATCAGAGAGCAGAATGAGCCACTAATGATAAGAGCTGAGCCATCAGATCCCATGGCTCTCATCAACACACACCAGTTGCTTGCAAATAATCCTCAAATTGCCCCTAGATATATAAGTGATCAAGCACAGGCCATTGCACATTTTGAGGACATGGAAAGGTTACTTGGGGATGACTGTGTGCACGCATGTATGAGGAGATGGAACACCTTACCACATAGTCTGAAGATCAGGGAATATCATTCCCCAATGAGGATGAAGGAGGCACTAAGGAGAGTGCCAATGTACAAGCACTCAATGTAGAGGCTGCAGGTCAATTGGATTGGCCTCAAACTGAGTCCACGACTACTGTTAGGCATGCTAGAAGGGAGAACCGAAGAAGAAGAGCAGAGGCAGTGGGAATAGATAGACAGAAAAGCAGGCTTCTATGACAAGGAAGAGGAAACAACATCAAAAGCTTGGGATGCTAAAGAGGCCACCAGGGCCATCAAAGATGAGGAGATGGACTAAGTTGCTCAGAGGATGAGCAACACTTTCAGTAGGGGAGTGATGATGAGCCCCATAAATGGGTAATTATATGGGCTCATTTTGCCTCCTAACATAGTTAAATCAACCACTCTCTTAGCTTATTGCATGTTTTTCGATTATATTTATGCTTATGGAGTGCGTTGAGTTAGCTATGATGCCATGAGGTCTAATATGTGTTTAATGCAGATTTTCATTGAATTTTGAAGACAAAGTCAAAGATTCAATTGACAATTGGCAACAATAATTCAAAGTGGACAAAGGAGAGGATTTATAGGAGGGAATCCCCCTCATTTATTACTCCCCACTTCGAATTCCCCTTCATGCAACTCGGAGTACAAACAATCAAATCAATGTACTAGGAGGCAGCCGAGTAAGTGGAGGATAACTTATGTTTATCTCGAGTTTTGGGAGCCAAGCCTCCCTGATTTTAAGGAAGTTGTTGGGAGCTTAAGTTGTATAAGTAGAGAGGCCTAGGGCCTCACTAGGGTCGAATTTTTGTTGTACTTTTGCTATTGTAAAACTCTGTTCAACTTCGAGCTTACTTTTGTGGACAGTTTCATGTAATCCTATTACTGTTTTGATAATAAAGATGAGATCCTTTTTGAGCTAGCACTGAGTTACCTCAGAGGGCTAACGCTCTTGGGTTAGGGCCCAATCCAAGCAACCAAGCTCCTCGTTGTTTGTATTTATATGCTTTGTTTTAGTTTATGGATTAGTTGTTGTTAGATGAATTTCTTTCTTGGTTAAGAATAGGTTGTTTTTGATGGTTTAGTAGTTTGCTTTCATTTGTGTTTTCTATAGTAGGTTAAGCAGTGATAAAAAGAAGATTCAAAAGGCTAGAAACAATGCCTTGGCCTCTTTTCCTCCCTTTGGGACTATGAATTGAGGCAAAGACCCTCTTGCTGCCCCAAAAACACAGATTTTCCTTCTCCATAGGATTTCTAGTGTTTGCAGTTCGTTAGAAGGTTAATGCTTTGCTTTATATCTCTTCGACCATACTCATTCCTGTCTTTGCAATAAGTCTTCTTCCATGCTTTCTCTCCTTGTAGCATTTTTCAACATTTACTTCTATAGCTCATAATTTAGACTAGCTTGATGCAAAATTCTATTTTTTTGATGTACTCATTTCCTTGCTTGCTTGATATTATTGGTTGACTGTCATTTCTTTTGCAGCAGATCTCTCCTCACAGCAGGTCAGCCTATCAACCATCACATTCTCTCTTTGATCCATGCCCTACAGGTCGCCCAAAGTTCACCTCAAATCTGCCTTAGTTTTTTGCATTTTTCCATAGGACTTCTTCCTCTCTCCCAATCATCTTTCCCTCTCCTAGTGATTCGTGGTGGACCCTGGGCACCCTAACACATCATCCCAACCTTCACCTACTTTTTCTACCCACTCTCACACACTCAAAACCTTCAAAACTGCTCTCGACATCCTGCTGTAGACCTCCTATAGATCCCCTGTGTCCTCCTGTAGATTTTCCTATAGGCTTTCTTTTGAAGGCCGAGTGTGGGAAAAGCCTCCAGAAGGCCACCCGAGACCTCCTAGGACCCATATACACCATCCTACATCTCCTCAAACCCCAAATTCGCCCTTCAACACCACCTATTCGCTTCCACCTTCACACACAATAAAATACATGCATGTCAAATTCACATAAAAATACATAAAAATCCAAAAAGATGTTTTCTTGCTTATTTACTTTTAGAAATAGCTTGAGTAGATGTTGATTACTTCCTTAAGTAGGTAATGGCATTCATTTCATGGTCTTCATAGTGCTCTCTACAAAACTAGGATTAGTTGGTTAAGTAGGGTTTGCTAGGTTTATTTTACATTTCAGTCCTTTTCCTTTATGCAATTAGAGTAGCCTCTGTAGAGTAAGCTTTCCTTTCTTTCATCACATATAGAGCTTCTTTTGGAATCCATAGAAGTTGGCTTGAGCTCCTAGTGATCTTGCGCCAGCTGACCAAGTGATAGCCTGCAGTAAGAACTAGTACTTGTGCATACAACACCATCGCTTCCAAGTTTGTTACGAACTACCGGGTTGATAAGAGTAAAGTAGGCAGCCGAGGAGTTGCAACATTATTGCTGCAATACTGGTGCTCACCACTTTTTGGCGCCGTTGCCGGGGAAGCGTCAGAGTATTTTGTGATTACTGTTTTCTTCTATTTTCTATCGCAACATTCTGCTAAATAGTTTATTTCAACAAAAGTAGAATAGTCATTTCTTTCAGCTTCTGCATTTCCTTGCTTTCCTTTTCAATTCTGCAAATTTTATTTCAGCAAGAGTAGGCTAGTCATTTCTTTCAAGTTCCACATTTCCTTGCTCTCCTTTTCAATTTTGCAAATTTCATTTCAGTTAATTGCAATTTGTTTTGTTCAATCCATTTCAGTTTTGCAGGTACAATCAGTGTGAAAAAAAAAAAACAAAAACCAACCAAAAAGATTTCCTTTCATGCCTTGTAGGAATAGAGATAATTTAGGAAAATTCTTGCCCAACACCTCCACTACCTCACATAGCCAACCTTCTCTCTTCTTTGGTGGCAGTGATCAAGAAGAACCTTTAGGTGAACAACCAGAGATATTTGAAGAACCTATAGGGGAAGAAGAAGAAGAAAACATCCCTCCTGAGCCAATGGCTGAAAACAATAATGTTAGGGGAAATGGAGAGAGAATAGAGGGTGCCTTTCCCATTCAGGAGTCCAATGGGGACACCAAAATGAAGAATATAAGTCCTTCAGCCTTACCTCATTTCCATGGTTTGACTACAAAAGATCCTGACACTTTCTTGTTTGAGTTTGATGTCATCTGTCGAACCTATGACTATGCAGAAGATGAGCAAAAGTTGAAACTATTCCCTTCAACTCTCAAGGATGCAGCATTGCGCTAGTTCATGGGGTTACCTCGCAATAGCATCACAACTTGGGCTCAGATGCAACAGGCCTTTAATGAAAAATATCGAGACTACTGTAGGTCAAAAGATACCAAAGAAGAAATCTTCCGAATGACCATGGGAATTGATGAATCCTTGGAAGATTATGAAGAGAGGTTCAATCTCAGTTACAAAAGGGCTAAGTGCACACTTGACCCTGAATCTCTGAAGTTGGTCCTACTCACGGGAATTCTGGAAGAACTTCTAGACACCCTCCATCTACAGGTCGGGGGAGACATCTACCAACTATCTTATGAGGACATAAAGATTGTTCCTAGAAACCATTCTAGAGCAGCCAGAAAGAGAGGAGTGGGGAGTCAACACATAGCCAGTACCTCCTCTTCCAATTCATCCATTAAAGGTGAAATTGGAAACATGCTAGAAGACTTCAAAAGTGAGATGTTGCAGACTCTTGCCATGCAAATGGATACCTTGCATATCAAAAGAAAACAAGAGGAAGCATAGAGGGTTTTGGCCATCTTTTGTCCTAGATGCACCAGGAGGCATCCTAGGAACGAATGTCCATTGAACTCTATAGAGGTTTGTTCGGTCTATGAAGAAGATCATTCTACAGATAAGTGCCCTTCCTTGCCCGGACTTAAAGTTGTATATCAAGGGGCCGAAGGAGCCACTGAACCACTCTATTCACGAACCAAAGGAGACTGCATGGACCTAGACCATACCAGCAGGGGATGCAAGGGACATCTCAGGCATACTACAACCCCAACCAAGTAACTTCCATACCTTCTCGGGGCCCTCCTGCTCATCCTTCCTAGTCCATGCCTCCTCCTTGGTCCTTCCCATCTCAATATCATGCCCAACTAGCCGCTCATTCATTTCAATCCTATGTTCAGCCGCAACCTCAGTGGAATGCATCTCATCAGGGGTGGAGGCCCTAGTACAACTCTCCTCCTGCTCTTTTTCCTCCACCACCTGCTCAACCATAACCATTACCTTTTGCTCCACCAAGGCAACCCCAAATGCCTGCCCAGCCGAACCCGAACCCGAACAACAGACAGGCTCAGCAAGTATATAGTGGGGAACCATCATGCCCAACTTATGTTGTAGAGATTCAAGAGATTAACCTGTGATCTGGGAAGGTTCTCCCAGATAGCCAGCCTCCACCCAGGGAGGTTGAGGAAGATAAAGAGGAAAGTGAACCTAAAGCAATTCCACCCTTCCCTGAGAGACTATCCGGAACAACACAGCCTACCCCAGAAGAAACTGAACTTCTGGGAGAATTGAAACAATTATGTGTGAAGATACCACTTCTCCAAGCCATAAAAGATGTGTCTATCTAAAATAGGTTGATCAAAGAGAAGTGCTTTAGGCATCCAAGAAGGTGCAAAATAGATGCTCCAACCATCAATGTCATAGGACAATTGTCTGACCTGATGTTGGGGCAGATAATCTATCTGAAATATCTGGACCCTAGAAGCCGAGTAGTTGATGTCCACATCAATGGCACCATGATCCCACATACCTTGATTGATTTGGGAGCTGCCATTAATGTGATGAAAAAAAACACAATGCTGCTGAAATTCTAGATTTGCTGGGTCAAAGTATTGTTCAAGGTCGAAGTTGCTGGAAGAAGAGGTTGACTTGGTGGTTGGAGGATATTTGTGTCTAGGTTGGAGAGTCTCAAGAAAACTATTGAAGGAAGATATTTTGACTAGGTTTTCCCCTAGATATGGGTTTTTCCCTAATAGAGTAACTACATCTTGTGTCTTGTGTTTTTTTTATCTTCATACACACATAATTTGGTAATTTCTTGATGAAAGATAATATAACAAATAAGTAAAATAAGCCAACATAATTCACAAGTAATTATAAAGAAAGAGAAATCTAACCCTAACTCTACTAGCATTGATTTCTCAACACAAGCTCCAACTTGGTCTATTTGAGGACTCCAATCCTCACAACTAGCTTAGACTTCAAATTGATCTTCTACAAGGCTCAAAACTTGTGTGAGGACTCTAATCCTCTAGGGCTCCAACCCTCTCCTTCAGTTCTTCAAAGTGGGTTTAGCTACTGCTTCCAAACTTCCAATATCTTCTTCAATAAGTCTTGAAAACAAATCCAAGTTTTGCTTCAACAAATTCTCCAAGGGCTAGTCCATCAAGGTCATCTTCAATAAGGCTAATATGTGTATCCAAAAGTCTTCAGATCTGCACAAGTTATCTTCTTCAATGTTACGCCATGAGGGCTTCAACAAGCATTGTCTGATGTCTTAAAGGGCTCTTCAATGCTGCTTCAAAGATGCTCTAACAAAAACTTCAACAATCCTTCAAGTTTTCAAGGTTCCTCCAATAAGGTGTCTTTATTTGAAACCCTTCAATTGTAGTCCAACAAGCCTTCCAAGATGTCTTCAATGAAGGCTTTGAAAAATCTTCAAGGGTATTCCAACAAATTTCCAATAATGCTCCAACAAAGATTCAAGTTTGTCTTCAAGTAATGCCAATAATATTGTTCTCAAGACTCCCAAGACTTCCAAAAATGATTCCAATAAATCCCCGAGAATGTTCCTTCAAGTCTTCATCAATATGTCTCCAAAATTAGTTCCAAATACACTTCAAACAGGGTATATGAGTACTTTTCAAGCTTGCTCCAAAAATCCCTCAAGTCTGCTTCAACAAGGCTTCCAAAGGCTTCCTTAAATGCTTCCAAGGATACAACAAATGATCTCCAAGATATTCCAAAAGGTCTTCAAAGTCTGGTTCAAATCTGTTCCAATACCTCAAGAAGATTCTCCAAAGGATATTAAAGGTATGCAACAAAATATCTTCAAAATGCCAGCTCACAAGAATTCTTTAATAAGTCCTCCAAAAATTCTACTTCATGTCTTCTCAAGCATGCTCTAAAAACTTCTTTCAAATTACTTGAGGTTTGATCCAAAGAACTAATCAAATACTGCTTCACGATTTGATCCAAAAAACCACTCAATGTCTGATCCTCAAATTGATCGAAATACTATTCAGAAATTGAAACAAAGTATGCTCTAAACCGATCCAAAGTCAGCTCACAACTCATGCATGAATACCCTTCTCTTCTTCAGAACCGAGTACTGTTACAAGAGGTCAAGACTCTTCCCTCACAAGATCAAATTTCATTGGTCGCTGGGAGACCGAAAATTGCAGATACAGGAGGTTGAAGTTGCAGACTTTTAAGAAGCCGAGGTCTCTATTCCTTCACAAGAAAATTCATAGAAAAATATGCACCAAGACCCACGAAAATCCATAGAAAAAGTTCATCGTCTTTACCCTAAAGATCCTTTGCTCTTATTTTCTAATAGACTTCTTCAATCTTTATCCCCCATGTTCTGTTTCTTTTTTTATCTCACATCTGAGTTGGAAAGTAGGAATGACAAGTACAACTTGTATTTATACTAATTAAACCTTCCATTAAGAGACACACCTCTTGGAAATGAAGTCGACTTGAGTTGATGTAGGCTTAGGTCAGCTGGCTTAAATTTATGTTTTTTTTCAGACTTTGTAAAATCAATTTCTCTCAAGTTATGAGGAATTTGGAGGCAAGTAACTACTCGTGAGAGAGGGCATAATTTCCTCTATGAGTTTATGCAACAACCTTCATAGGATATTGTTTCATTTGAAAATAATGTTAAATTTTCATTCTTTCTAGGGCTTCAAAATTCATGCTTAGATCGTCTTCATCCATATATTTGTCATACACATCTAGGGCTTCATACAATATCATGTTTTAACTCTTCTTCGTACACTTAGGGTTTTATTCATGCATTTGGCACATGCATCTAGGATTTTATCCATAGATACACTTTGGGTTTCATCATTCTTTATCTAGGGCATATTAGGGCATGCTTCAACAAGGGATTTTACATGCACCTAGAGCTTTTCCATTTGGCATCTAGGATTTGCTCCTAGGGTTTCATTCATGCAATTAGGATTTCAATTATTGTGTTTCATATACCCAGGGCTGACTTCAACAATGCATCTAGGGTTATACATCTTATTGACATAAATGATAATTTTGTCCAACAATCTCCTCCTTTTTCATTGATGGAAATACTCTCCCCCCCGTTGAAATCAATGGCAAATGGGGTGTTTTCCTTGCCAATGTTTTCCCATCATGTGCTCCCTTATTATCATGCTTCTCCTTGTCATATTAAATCCTCATGTCATTAGAGAAAGTTTGAGGTATAAAATGGGCCTCCTAAGAATTATTATAAAATAATAGTGGAAATAATAAAATAATATTAGATTACCTCATCAAGTTTTGGAGGGAAAAAATAAAAGACTACTTTTTCAACTCGTATTTTCAACTTATCTCCCTATGATTTTACTCAAATTTTGAGCGAGAGCACTCGTTGGATGCAGAATTTAATTTTGAATCCAAGGAGTGCCCATGTTGCATACTTTCTATCGACCCCACTACATGAAAAATGTGATATATATGAAAAAACGTGATTGCAATCGCATTTTTTCGTGCATTTCACATTTTTCGTGTGGTCGGGTTCATCTAAAGTATGCAAAATGGTTACTCCTTGGATGTAAAATTAAATTACGCATCCAACAAGTGCTTCCGCTCAAAATTGGAGTAAAATTGTAGGGAGATAAGTTGAAAATACGAGTTGAAAAAGTACTTATTTTTTTTGTAACTCCAAAAATGGTGAATCGTCCCCCATAGTTGACGTCATCATATTGAATCCTATTGGTTCTTGTAAAGTTGATTTTTTTGTACTTTTTTTTTTTTTATTTTGAGGCCAATTTTTAACCTCAAAATTTCTCTAATGCATCATGTTGCCCCATCATATTCTCTCCCTTTCTTCATCAAGGATAGTTCTCCACGACAAGTAATTATCAAGGAATATATCTCCATCTTCATCTGATCTATTATGGCATTAAATTCATAATCTACCATGTACCCCTTGCTAGGGTAATACTTACTCCATGCATAATCCTTGGTGTGTTGATTTTGTGAGATAATCTTTAAGTAACCATTCTTTGACATATGATCCCCCTAATAGTATGCATGTTATTCCTCTAAATAGGCATAACCTTTATGATGCCTTGATTAGGTCAGCAACAAGGATTGATGCCTTGAACATTCAAGGCACACTCAAGGTGTTGTTTTTTTGGTTCCACATGCTTCCTTCTCCAAACCTTTGTGACTCTTTTTCCATGTTTGGTTGATGACTCTTCATATTTTCTAGGAACCCAATTCAAGTTGTAATCTCAAGCTATATGTCCAATATTATGGCATTCAAAGCATTCGGTCTTGTATGTAAATGATGGAGCATAATTTATGTTGGTGAACACATTAGAGTACTTTCTTGCACTTTTACATATGGGGAATTGGTACGAGTCCTCATAAATGTCCTTTTCATATGCCCTGCAATGCTTTTCCATGTGCCCAAAATTTGTACAAGAGTAACAATAGCCAAAAAAATACAATTTGATACCTGGAATATGAGGATTGTATTGGTGCACTTTTGAAGTTGTTATGCTATGAGATTCTTTGATGATATTCATTGTTGCTTGCATCATATCTTCTTGGAGCAATGGATCTTTCTATGTTATTTTGACTCCTCTCCTTGCTTCTGTTGGAGCTGGGGCTATTAGCGAAACTTTATAGCTTCTCCACATTCTTGTTCTTTGATGCTTTAGGGTTTGCATCACTTTTGCTAGAAGGCTCACCTGCATATCCAAGACCAGATTTTTCAAGTGATGACTTTTGACAACTTAGGATACCATCTGATCCAGGTGGCTCCAGGGACACACACAGGACAAAGAGGGCTTATGGAAGCTCGAAAATCAAAGTGATCATAATGCTTTCAAACTAGGACCAGAGCATATATCTCATTGTCCTGATCGCAACGGTGTGAACGGTTCGTCAATCCGAGCTCGTATGAGGGACAACGGGCCAGTGAAAGTTTTGGTTGACTTTTGCTGACTGGGCAGGCTTAATGGAGACACAATTTGGAATTTTTTCGATGGACAGAATCCGGCCAACTCCGGCCAGATTCTAGGCGAATTTGTGGCCTATTTAATTTGACTCCTATTGTCAAATTTTGGAATTTTCGAAATTGGCCTTATCATTATTAAAAATTAAAAAAAATATATGTAAGGGAGGTGGTGGGCCACCACCCCCACCACCCCACGCCTCTCCATTATACACCATATGTTAAAGGTGAGACCGGTGGCGATTGAACCCACCCGGACCACATGGGCCAACCCCCCACCGGGTGGCCCCATATGATACGGTACAACAAACCAACAGTTAATACGCTCCAACAAAAAACACACCGCTCCAATCAACGCACCAACCTTTTTTTAATGCCACGAATAATACGTGCTATGGAGGTTACGAGGCGGGCCACCCAATGCAAATCCGAGCCCCCCAAAAATCATTCGGTTTTTCAAAATTAATGAAATGCATTTAAATGTGGAGGGGTCGGGATTTGACCACCCAACCTCCTCCTTATAGTTCGGATCCTTTACCAATCCACCTAAACGAATTCTTTGATTACTCCACCAAGAAATTTATATAAGAACTCATTTTTCAGTGCACCCACAGGCATGGAGGAACCAAGAGCGGGCACAGAAATCGAGGCAAATTTTTAATTAATTTATTTGTAGGTGGAACCATGAATGAGCGAAATTTCCAAGAGGGTGAAATTTTTGCAGTGTCCAAATTGGACAAATTTTATGTCGATCTTACACCTCTCAGTGACACGAACCCGATGGATCAGTCTGTTCCCTGATCTGAGCATCATATTTGCAGAGGACCCGGAGGAGGGAATCTTTAAGGAATCTAGGGGGAATCTAAAAGAATCCTTAAGCCCCAGATTTCCACTTTCTCAGAATTCAGAAATTTGACAGTCGATTTTGCACTATTCGATGCCACAAATCTGATGGTGTGTTCAAATTTTCCATTTGATCATTTCATTTTTCGGCCACTTTTCAAAGTGGAGTGCAGGTGTCAGCATTCAACGTGCGAGCAGTCATTCCATGAGATTCGACACTGCGAGATTGATGGTACGAACAGCTTCAGAAGCTTGACATCCTCTTCTTCAGATGGCCCCAGGATGTGAGGTATATGCAGTGTGTTCATGTACTTCTTTTGCTATGCATTGTGCTGCATAGATCCCTGTTTAATGTTGATGAGGGGTCTTGTTTCTTACTTGTTTCATGATTCCTGCTTGATGTGACGCGGAATCATTTGTGAGATGTACTTGTTGTCATGATTCATCATGTTTTATTTGAGATCCCTTTGTCATCATGTTGATGGGATACTCATGTTGTCGTCATGTATGTTTGCATTGAGATCCCTTTTATGCCATGTTGGCAGGATGTTCATTATGCATGAGTTTATGTCATACTGATATGAGTCCTTTTGATTGAGAGTTCCTGTAGTGGAACTTCTCTTGGAGCTACTCCTGCGTGAGGGCATTTTCCTTGTATGATAGTGACATCACATCTTATGTACATCATCACTATTGACAACACTTAATGCAGCGGCCTACACCATCTTGACATCGGGGCCCGGAGACGTAGTCCCTCCTGGAGGAACTTCGTTATCAACGACTTATGTTTTCATATGTTTATGAATGTCATGTTCCTCTTCTTTACAGCATGCAGATGTATTCATTTATGTTCTTTTAAAAATGCAATTTAACACATCACGAAAGTAAAAGGTCTTGGAAGGGTCCTTTGTCACACCCTAATCTGGATCAAGTGGTATTAGAGTGGTCTTTGCATGGATATGAATTGCAAGCGTGAACAATGGAACATGCAGCGACAGAGCATGAAAAAGCGATGTACGAGACCATGCTCAAAATTTCAAAAAGGGTGGAAATAATGTATGAACCTCTACAGAAAGAGACAGAGGAAAAGGAGCGATTGCAGCTTCAGTTGCAAGCCACGGAAGAGGCCCTGGAAGAACTGAAGCACAACAACCAGAATCTTCAAACAGAGAATGTTGAATTGAAGATGCTTCTACATGAAGAGAAAAAGGAGAAACAAAGTTTTCTACGATAGCTGCAAGCTAAGAACAAGGCCTTGGAAAAGCTACAGCGTGACCCATGTGAGGTAAAAAGTAGTTCTCTGAATTCATGTATGTGTCCTGATGATGATTTCGCTGTTTTTGAAAATCATACCATAGGAATTGGCTCCAAACTGTTGAAGAAAATGGGGTATGAAGGAAAAGGCTTGGGTGTTAATGGCCAAGGCATTATCAACCCCATCAAAGTAGAAGAATTACCCTGTCAAACAGGACTTGGGTATGTTAGAAAGGAAGTTGGGGAATGCGCCGAGACAGCTAGTGAACCACCAACAACAGATGATGAGGAGCCCTCATCAGTTCTTTCCAAATCGACAGAGGAGGTAAAAGATGTTGATTTCCTTTCGGTTTCATCTTCACATAGTATGATTTCTGTTGGAGATGTGGAGATCCCAATTACAGGGATAAACATGAGGCTCCTTACCAAGATGAGGCACGAGGAGGAAAAAGGACTTGGTGCTAATAACCAAGGCATAACTCAACCTTTGGAGGATGTGCATAAACATCGATTTGCAGGCTTGAGATACACTGAGGGAGAATGCTTGAAGGTGTCAGATTCTTACGAGACATCGTTGGAATCGTCGAGGAAAGATAATGATGGGAACACATCCCCATCATCCCATGGAAGTTTCCATGGCAAGGAAAGAGCTGAGGCAAGCTCTCATTGCCATACTTACACTAGAGACGACAAGGAAAGGTATAACCAGTCTCGACATTCAAGTGTTCATTTCGATTATAATCATGTTGTTAAAGATGGACATAAAATATGGCATCGAAAAACATGTACCTTTTGTGGATTACATAACCATTCATTTTCTAAGTGTTGGAAAAGAATAGCAGCACACGAAAGGAGGCATGAAAGACACTCTCAACAACAGGTAAAGAAACATGGTAAGCAGATCTGGAGGAAGAAGATGTATTGCAGTCATTGCGATAGAAGTGGACATCAAAGAGCCACATGTTGGAGGCTCCATCCAGAGCAGCACCTAAAAGACAAAGTGTCGGTGCATGAACCAAGTGAAACAATTGTTCGACAAGCAAAACCACCACAGAGTGATTACCCATTCACCGCGGTAAGTGAAAAATGGTTTCTAGATATGTTAGCTTGTCATGGTCGTGCTTTTGTAAATCATTTGTTGCATTTTAAAATGTAAAAGTGATTATGTGTTTTCCATCACTTGTTCAACAACAATGATGTTTGGTCTTATTTTGTGTTACATTTTACACTCTGAAAGTGATGTTGTGTTTCCATCACTTGTCAAAGGAACAATAGTGTTTGGCCTTACTTTTGTAAATCATGTGTTGCAGTGATGATGAGTTTTCCATCACTTTTTGAAGCAACAATGATATGTTGGCCTTGTGTTCGTAGCTAGGGTATTGTGTCCATCCTGATGTAAACTTGACCATCAAGTATGTGTTATAAACTCGTGGCAAGTATGGGATGCGTGGGCCATTAGTTGTTCATGAAAGTAAAGCATGTAATTTGCAAAAAAACAACGTACTAGAGGTTGTAGGTGTCGACTCACCGCTTAAGGCTCTGAAGAACAAAGGTGAAGGAGATGGAAGCGAGGCCTTTCAGGATGCTTCTGATGCAAACAAGGTACAGAGAAGTTGTAGATTATTTTTTTATGCTTTTGGAGGACCAAAAGCTCCTCAGTGGGGAGGATTGATCTAAGTGGCTCCAGGGACACACACAGGATAAAGAGGGCTTATGAAAGCTCGAAAAGCAAAGTGATCATAATGCTTTCAAACTAGGACCAAAGCATAGATCTCGTCGTCCTAATTGCAATGGTGTGAACGGATCGTCAATCCGAGCTCGTATGAGGGAGAACAAGCCAGTCAAAGTTTTAGTTGACTTTTGCTAACTGGGCAGGTTTAATGGAGACACAATTTGGAAGTTTTCCGGCGGACAGAATTTGGCCAACTCGGGCAAGATTCTAGGCGAATTTGTGGCTTGTTTAATTTGACTCCTTCAGTCAAATTTTGGAATTTTCGAAATTGGCCTTATCATTATTAAAAATAAAAATAAAAATAAATATGTAAGGGAGGTCGTGGGCCACCACCCTGTTAAGTTATGGTATGTTCTATGCTTGTAACAATTTACTTCTTTTTCTTATTATATTCCACAGATTAGCAATCACATATATATAAAGTAAAGTGCAGATAGAATATTAAACGATTGACAGAAAACAAGCCAAGACAAGAGACACAAGATGTGGCGGCTAGCTAGGGACAAACCCCACAATGTGTGTGGAAACCCTTTGATCAAATATTCTTTTATCTTCAATAATTCAACAGAGAGAAATAGTACAATAAATCTGATTCATATCAGCAGTAGCAAACCCTAGATCAACAGCAT
>APFE030982761.1:19703-31018 GCA_000404065.3 Pinus taeda
GAGGAATCTAATAAAAATATTATCAGCCATGAATAAGATGACCCACATGAAGTTTTTCCCTGGTTGCCAATTTTAAAATAAAAATAAAAATAAAAATATGTAAGGGAGGTCGTGGGCCACCACCCCCACCACCCCATGCCTCTCCATTATACACCATATGTTAAAGGTGAAGTCGGCATGGATTGAACCGGAACGGCCCATGTGAGTTGGCCCCACTGGGCACCCCATATGATACGGTACAACAAACCGACGATTAATACGCTCCAACAACAAACACACCGCACCAATCAACGCGCCAACCTTTTTTTAATGCCACAGATAAGACGTGCTACGGAGGTTACGGGGTGGGCCACCCAATGTGGACCCGACCCCCCCAAAAATCATGTGGTTTTTCAAATTAACGAAATGTGTCTAAATGTGGAGGGGTTGGGATTTGACCACCCGACCTCCTCCTTATAGTTCGGATCCTTTACCAATCCACCTAAACGAATTCTTTGATTACTCTGCCCATAAATTTATATAAGAACTCATTGTTTAGTGTACCCACAGGCATGGAGGAACTAGGAGCAGGCACGAAAATCGAGGAAAAATTTTAATTAATTTATTTGCAGGTGGAACCATGATTGATCGAAATTTCTAGGAGGGTGAAATTTTTGCATTGTCCAAATTGGACAAATTTTATGTCGATCTTACACCTCTCAGTGTAATGAACCCAATGGAGCAGTCCGTTTCCTGATCTGAGTAGCAGATTTGCAAAGGACATGGAGGAGGGAATCTTTAAGGAATCTAGGGGAATCTAAAAGATTCCTTAAGCCCCAGATTTCCACTTTCTCAGAATTCATAAATTTGACAGTCGATTTTGCACTATTCGACGCCACAAATCTGTTGGTGTGTTCAAATTTTCCATTTTATCATTTCATTTTTCAGCCACTTTTCAAAGTGGAGTGCAGGTGTTAGCGTTCAATGTGCGAGCAGTCATTCCATGAGATTCGACGCCGCGAGATTAATGGTACGAATAGCTTCAGAAGCTTGACATCCTCTTCTTTAGATGGCCCATGGATGTGAGGTATATGCAGTGTGTTCATGTACTTATTTTGCTATGCATTGTGCTGCACAGATCCCTATTTGATGTTGATAAGGGATCTCATTTCTTACTTGTTTCATGATTCTTGCTTGATGTGACGTGGAATCATTTGTGAGATTTACTTGTTGTCATGATTCCTCATGTTTTATTTGAGATCCCTTTGATGTCATGTTTATGGGATACTCATGTTGTTGTCATGTATGTTTGCATTGAGATCCCTTTTATGCCATGTTGGCGAGATGCTCATTATGCATGAGTTTATGTCATACTGATATGAGTCCTTTTGACTGAGAGTTCCTGTAGTGGAACTTCTCTTGGAGCCACTCCTGCGTGAGGGCATTTTCCTTGTATGACATTGATGTCACCTCTTATGTACATCATCACTATTGAAAACACTTAATGCAGCAGCCTACACCATCTTGACATTAGGGCCCAGAGACGTAATCCCTCCTGGACGAACTCCGTTATAAATGGCTTATGTTTTCATGTGTTGATGAATGTCATGTTCCTCTTCTTTATAGCATGCAGATGTATTCATTTATGTTCTTTTAAAAATGCAATTTAACACATCATGAAAGTAAAAGGTCTTGGAAGGGTCCTTTGTCACACCCTGACCTGGATCACCATCTTAAGCTTGAGAACTTTTTAGACTCTTAGACAGTTTGTCAACTTCATTTCTCAAGGAACCAATCTCTTCTTCTTTCTTAATTAGTTGGATCTTCATTACTTGTTCTGCTCTCTTTTCTTGCTCTAAGTGAACATTCAAGAAGTTGACTTCCTCTTCATGTTGACCAATTTTTGCTTCGATTTTATTCAAGTCCTCAGATCTTTGGTTGAGATGACTTGTCAAAATTCTTTCCCTTCTCTCTACTTCTTCTAATTGAGTTGTCATGAAGGTGACTTCTTCATTATGTCTCTTCTCATTCTGATGAAATTTTCTCTTAAGTTTGTTGAGATCCTCATATTTTTTTTGTACTTGATGCTCTAAAAGAATGGTTTCTTCGTTGTTTTTTCAAGGTCATGATCAACATCTCGTACGTGCTTCTTGAGTTCCTCATTTTCCTTATTCAATATTCTTATCTATTCTAGAGCATCTACAAGTTTTGACTTGAATTCTACTTCGACTACTACTTCATAATTCTCCTCATGACTTTTAACTTTGAAGTCTCCTTTCAATCTTCTAGCTTTTCCTTGCTCTTTGTGTCTTCAAATTTTGTTTTCAAATGTCTTTTCTGGTTCTTGATTATCTTTGTGCTCTTGACCACCATCTTCTGGATTTGAGGTCATGAGTAAAATTCCTTTTGAGTTAAGATATTGAAGATTCTCCCAAAGTTCTTTTTCTGATAAGAATTTATCCATTTTGACTTTTATAGGATCTGGTAGGCCACTCATGATTGCTTCCATTGCTTTCATGTTGTATTATTTTGACTTATCTATAGTAGTGTTTTCAGTATTAAATGATTCCCATACTTCACTACCAAGGGCCATAAAAAATAACTCCATTATTGTACTCCATATCTCAAAGTTTATTTCGTTGAACATGGGGGTTTTACACATCTGATTATCTTATGATTTCTTAACTGAGGAGGAGACATCTTCAGAAGGTTTGGAGCCTTTCTTCCTTGACTTTTCCATTTGTATTCTAAGAATCTAACTTATAGTTATTAGGCTGAGACTTATGGTAGTAGGTTTGCTACGAGTTATTGGAAATACTAAGGGGGGGTTGAATCAATATTTATTTTACAATTGTTATTTTATTCCAGTTAAGATCACTTAATAAACTAGAACACAAAAATGTAGAACAAGAATAATTTTACTAATGAGACTAATGAAGACTCCAATACTCTTTAGAATAAATCAAGTACAATGATACTTTAGGGCACCAACCCTAGATGAAGACTCTAATATTAAAATCAACCAGGCTCTAATATGTACTATACCACCAAGCTCCAACTTGGTCTATTTGAGGACTCCAATCCTCCCAACTAGCTCAAGCTTCAACCTGCTCACAAGGCTCCAACCTTGAGTGAGGACTCCAATCCTCTAGGGCTCCAACCCTCTACTTCAGTTCTTTGAGATGGGTTTAGGTATTGCTTCAGGACTTCCAATATCTTTTTCAATAAGTCCTGAAAACAACTCCAATTTTGGCTTCAACAAATTCTTCAAAAAGCTCCAAGGGCTAGTCCATCAAGGTCATCTTCAACAAGGCTAGTATGTGTCTCCAAAACTCTTCATATCTGCACAAACTCTCTTCTTCACTCTTACTCCATGAGGGCTTCGACAATGCATCATTTGATGTATTCAAGGGCTCTTTGATACTACTTATTCAGATGCTTCAAAGATGCTCTAAAAAACACTTCAACAATCCTTCAAGTTTTCAAGGGTCCTGCAATGAGGTGTCTTTAGTTTCAACCCTTTAATGGTAGTCCAACAATCCTTCCAAGATGTCTTCAATGAAAGCTTTAATTAATCTTCAAGGGTATTCCAAAAAAAATCCAATAATGCTCCAAAAAATATTCAAGTTTGTCTTCAAGTAATGCCAAGAATATTGTTCTCAAGACTCCCAAAACTTAAAAAAAATGCTTCCAATAAAATCCCCAAGAGTGTTCCTTCAAGTCTTCATCAATTTTTTTCCAAAATCAGTTCCAAATACACTTCAAAAAGGGTATGCGATGACTTCTCAAGCCTGCTCCAAAAATCCCTCAAGTCTGCTTCAACAATGCTTCCAAAGGCTTCCAAGACTATAACAAATAATCTCCAAGATATTCCAAAATGTCTTCAAAGTCTGGTTCAAATCTGGTCCAATACCTCAAGAAGATTCTCTAAAGGATCTTGAAGGTCTGCAAAAAAATGTCTTCAAAAAGGATGCTCAGAAAAATGCTTCAAAAGTGATTAGCCTAAAGAATGCTTTAATATGTCCTGCAAAAAGTCTTCGTAAATTCTACTCAATCCTACGCTAAAACTTCTTTCAATTTACTCAAGGTATGATCCAAAGAACTAATCAAAGTCTGCTTCAGGATTTGATCCAAAAAATTGCTCAATGTCTAATCCTCAAATTGATCCAAAGACTGTCCAGAAATTGAAACAATTTTTTCTCTAAACTGATCCAAAGTCAGCTCCAAACTCACACCTGAATACCCTTCTCTTCTTCAGAACCGAGGTCTGTTACAGGAGGTCAAGACCATTCCTTCATAGGACCAAATTTGATTGGTTACAGGGAGACTAAAAATTGCATATACAAGAGGCCGAAGTTACAGACTTTTAAGAGGTCGAGCTCTCTATCCATTTACACAAAAATTCACAGGAAAATATTCACCAAGACCCACGAAAATCCACAGAAAAAAAATTGTCTTCTTTACCGTAAAGATCCTCTGCTCTTCTTTTCTAATAGACTTATTCAATTTTTGTCCTTCATGTTATGTTTCTTTTTCTTTCTCAGATTCGAGCTGGATAGTAGGAATGACAAGTCCAACTTGTATTTATAATAATTGGACCTTCCATGAAGTGACACACCTCTTGGCAATGAAGCCGACTTGAGTTGATGTAGGCTTAGGTCGGTTGGATTAAATTTATGTTTTTTTTCAGACTTGTAAAGTCAATTTCTCTCAAGTTATGAGGAACTTGGAGGCAACTAAATACTTGTTGGAAAGGGCATAATTTCCTTTACGAGTTTATGCAACATCCTTCTCAGGATATTGTTTCATTTGACAATAATATCAAATTTTGTTAGTATGAAAATTCTTAGCAAGTGTACCAAAAATGCATCACTTTAGTCACTGGGGACAAGTGACCCTAACAACAAAATATGGACGACTATGCATCAAATTTGCAATGAAAAACAAAGAAAAACCTTGCAACAAAAGATCATATGCAATACGAAACATATAATAGCAAAAATGAAAGTGTAGCAACCCATTGGATCATATAAATAAGCAAATTTTATTAATCTAGTGAGAATAATTTATAAACTTGGGTCTATAGATCCCCCTACGTGGGATGGGTCCTTTTGATGTATTTGTGCTTCAACGATCTACTTCTCTCTCTCACCTTGCAATGGGAAAAATACAAACAAAAATAGTTTGAACTCAAGTGGGAGCTCAAATGTGATGAGACGATAGTGGTGACGATGAGAATGATCACGGTGAAGAAAATGGATAACACTCTTATTTATAACAAAGTATTGAACTAAATTATGAATCAGAAATAGTAAAATATTATTGACCAAATCAAAATCTAGTCGTTGGAATACTTTATTATATTTTTTGGAGAGGGAAAAGATATTCAAAATGGTTAGATATCTTTATTTAAAAGTAGTTGAAGTAATTAACAAATAAAAATGATTTATTAATCACTTTGCGAGAATTAAAAAAAAAATATATTATTAAATAGTGGTTTAATAATTATCTCATAAGGAAAATATGGAACAAACAAAGAATAATAAATAAATAATGATTTATTTAAATAATCAAAGTGATTAAGTCAAAATTAATTAAGAAATATTTATCAAATAATGATTTGATAATTATTTCTAGAAAAAATAAATAAATAATGATTTATTCAATTATTCTCATGGGGTTTTTTAATATTGATGAGAAATAATTTAGGAAAAATGGTTTACTAAATTATTTCCTATGGTGAAAGCAGGTTTACCATGGTAAAATTAGTCCTACATGGTGTATTTCGATCCACCTAGTAAGAAATAGCTAGGTGATCATTTTTTAGGTGATAACAATTTTTTCATGCTCGCTAGGGCTTCAATATTGATGCTTAGTTCGTCTTCATCCACATATCTGTCATATACATCTAGGACTTCATATAATTTTATGTTTTAGCTCTTCTTCATACACTTAGGTTTTTATTCATGTATTTGGCATATGCATCTAGGATTTCATGCATGCATACACTTTAGTCAAAGTTGTATAATGTTTGAGTTGATTGGGAGGAGTGTTTGCGGGAGGATCAATGTACAAAACGGGGATCCCCAAGGTGATGTTAGGAAGACTCAACATAGCCATTATAGGGGTAGAAAATATTCTTGGAGGCGGGAACAAGAAAGGTATCTGAACAGATGGGTAATTACCTAGAGGAACTGCTCCTACATGAGAGAGACCTGGGGGAATGGTTCCATGTGGAAAAGGATTGGGGAGATACCAACAAGAGGAAACTGACCTAGAGGAATTGTACCTGAAGGATGTGTTGAGTCTTGAGCAGGAATTTGTGGAGGAGATGGCTATTGAGAAGGTGTACCAGGCCACTTGGCTATGGCCCATGACGCTTGAAGCATGCAAACACAAGAAGAGCTAGGCTCAGAAGGAGTAGGCGGTGGGTCATAGTAAGCCCCAAGTATCGTGGAATATTTATATACTCCAGGAGAAACATTGGTAAAGGAAGGGGTGGTCTGATTTTCATCCATTGATGAAATAATGGTCTAAGGGGAGGTTTGAGACTAAGGGTCATAGTAAGTCAATTGATCGATAGTGATGATCTTTCCATTGTGAGAAAAGAACATCTTGTGAAAGACAACGAATGTGACAATGAACATGGCATATGTGTAACTACGACCTAACAAAATATTATAATCTAAAGGGACATCAATGACTTTAATGTCGATCAAGACCATCTTGCCAACAACAGTGATGGGGTAGTTGCGATATAAACTGAGGGGCTCCGAGGGGTGACCGTTCCAAGCACGAAGAGTGATATTGGATGGGGACAGGTCAAGGGAACCAAGTTGCTTCCAAACACTAGTGACCATCACACAAGTGGAGGCGTCTTCATCTATTATACACCGCTGGACAGTGGCATTTTTTATGGAGATTGGTATTTGAAAGGCAACATATGAAGGAAGGGGGGATGTTCCACTTTATCAACATCAAATACAATCATACGATTATCAGAGGGATACACAATCCCTAAAGTAGATAGTAGAGATTTCCATTAGGATGGACACGACTTCTGGCATTGACATGTCAGCAGGAGACTGCGCCGAGTCATCTACTATGTTATAGGTATGGGCGGCTTTAGACGAAGCAACATTTCGACGTAATGGACCTTTGAGGATCTTGGGGGGACCTCCACCTTAGGCTAAGGGATCTATAAGGTACCATTTGGTGACAACACAAGCTCAATGGAAACTTTTGGTTGGGAATCAGTCATTCAATTTGCAGGAGGTTTGTCGTATTGGCGCAACTGAGTCTGGAGGTTGACTTGTTCGGTGTTGACTTCTTCGGAGTCCATCATGAGAATCTGGTAATTGTTCTGGCCAGATTGTGACGGTTGGGGGGTTACATTACTTTGTGTGGGTTAGGCAACCACATATCCTTGATGAGGAAAAGTATTCATAAGAATTGTCAGTTGTGATGAAGGAGGGAGAGGAGGATGAGCGATGGGTTGATGTCCTTGAGAAGCAACTATTTGAGCTTCCCATACTTGACACATCTGAGGTAAAAGGGGAAATTCATGAGTATAATGGCCAAAAACCCCACAATAGACATAAGGATTATTAGTTCTAAGAGCCTTGTTTTGCTTGGGTGCTCTGCCTTGTTGTTGGGTTTCAAGATTAGGCTGGTCACCCTTAGGGGCATTAGGTTATCGACCTTGGTTTCCTTGGTTACTTTGAGGTTGTTGATTTTGGTTAACTTTCCCCTTGTTCCTTCTCTTGGGGTTAGGGGTATTGGTAGTACTCTGTTGAGCATACACTTGATTTTGTGGAGGTGGTTGTTGTTGTGGTAGAGAAGGTGGAGGCATGGGAAGTTGAGGCGCTGGTATCGGTGGGGCTGGAGAGCTAGGTGGTGCATAAGGATAGTAAGAATTCGTGGCAACATTTGGATAAACCAATGGATCAACCACTGGCCTTGGAACTGACGGATTCTGATAGGGATATGCATATGAACTGCTTGTACCTTTGTAAGATTTGACACCCGAAGGGTCGGGAGGGGGATAGGTGTAAGCAGAACTAGTCCCCCCCTAGGTTTGACCATAACTCATAGGGCGCTGAGGATATGGTAATGCTTGAGGGTGGGAAAGAGATCCAACGATACCGTTAGCAACAGCAGATGCCCATTGTGCATTAGCAGCACCAAGCGAAGGCAGATCAAGGAGGACAGTATAAACATAACCTGAAAGGGCATATATCAGATCATATTTTAAGGCTATCTAGAGAGATTTTTAGGGGAAGTGAGAGGCAACATATTTACCTATTGGAGCCAAAAGAGTTCTTAGAAACCAATCTATGTATACACGACCTTCAAACTTGCTCTACACATGCTCCTCCTTCTGCGCCATTGTTGAACATGGTTAGAAAGGTGGGTAGTAGAAGTTTGACATAAAGAGGTCAAGAGTTTTGTACCTATGTTGTATCATAGAGGTAACTAGAAATATGAGAGAAAATATTTTGCAGAGTCACAAAGGTAGAATGGGAGGCATTCGGTTGGTCAACATACCATTTGGCAACAACTCTAGTTAGGTTGCGTTGGAAGAGGCAAAGAAAAATGGAGTCTTCGGTAATGGAATTTGATGAACACCAAATGTGAAAAGAGCGAACACGATTTGTGGGGTCTTCTCCGGGAATAAATTTGAACTTGGGGATGTCAGATGGAAGCATGGTAGGCATAAGAGGCAAATTTGGGTTATCGAGAAGAGTATCATTAATGAGCTGGCATATAAGGAAGTAAGGGAGGGTTAGTGGCCATACTGGTAAAGGTTCCACTAGCGAGGTTACCTTAGTTAATACCTTTGTTACCACTTGGGTTTCCACCACCCACATTGGTGCCTTACATGGTGGCGGTGCGGGGATGGGAAGATCCGGAATCATAGGAAGAACTCGAAGAATCAGAAGAACTAGAGTAAGTATGAGGACTCAATGGAGGACTAGGATAATGGGTTCAAACTTGACGAGAGGGAGTAAGATGTCCTAAAGGAAAATGGGCGGGAAGGCCATGTAGTCTCCGCGACAAACACCTAGGGGACGCAATGGTGTCAAGGAAAAGATGGCTCAATAGACTAAAGGGTGATGATAGGAGAAAAAAGTAAAAAATAACAAGTAAACTAACTATAATGATATGCTACTCTAATTCAAGAAAACACATCCTATCAAAGAAAAAACGACCTTTAGCTTAAAGGTCATCTAAATCCTTAAACAAGTCTTAATTCTACTATTTCAGATGGCCTTCTAAGAGATTTCTTACTTGATGGAATTTGATTCTTGCAAGCAGAGTTGTCTAGACAAAGGTGGGGTAGAGGACCAACTTCTTGCCCAAAGCTAGTCCTATGGGGTGTTTTCCTAAGATTGGACACTAAGGTTACCTTCATTCCATAGGGGTGGTTGGGTCTTGAGCTTCTTGGCGATCAACCACCATAAGGAATTCTCTACAATGAGTTGGGTAGCCCTGAGGAGAACCGCTCACACCATGATCTAGACTAACCCCCTTTGAATTAGGATTCCGATGCACTTCAACTTTGGAACGTGGGATGGTGAAGGATTTTAAGCTCCTTGATATGTCAACTTTCTATGTCTCAATGTAAGCGATCAGTGGGTTTTATTAGAATCGTATCCCACTGATCCTACACCTAACTACAAAGATTGTTTTCGCCCTGGTGCCCAAGTGGGCTTAATCTATGTAAGTTGAATTACTAAGGTGTATCGTTTCAAGTCTTGTCTTGGCAGTGTTAACCAAGCTCATGTTCGCTTAGGGTGTGTGTGTGTGACAAATGCGCCAAGTGGATGAGTTTATTAAAAATGTTTTGATGATGCCATGTGTTGCTGAAAATAAAGTTTTGAAACTGTAAATAATGTTGAAAATGGATAGTAAAATAAACAACAAATTCAAGCACACAAACCCCCACCCGAGAAGGAAATCAAGCAGCTAGGAAAGAGATGGCAAAGAAGAAACTCAAATACATACAAAATGGCCAAAATATATAATGTATAGGGGAATGGGATCTAAAGGCAACAATTTGATGAAAATGGTGCAAAATACCAACAAACAATAGGGATGAAAATGTTGGAAAATGCTAGAGAATGGGCTACAAAATAAGGATGCATAAGGGAATCCTATACAGGCAAGCTCCTACTAGATTATAAAGGGAATAAAATGGTGTAAAAAGATGTCTAAAGGGATGGTAATAACCTACCAAAAGGGCTGAAAAACAATGGCTGAAACAACTGCACATTAGACTCCTCAACTCAACAATTCTCTTCCTAAATGGTGGAGGTGGCTCAAGAAATAACAGGAACCCTTCCCAACACACGCAAAAATATCAGCAAAATTGGAAAAAAAATAAAAATAAAATAAAATAAATAAATAAAAAAATAAATAAATAAATAAATAAAATAATATAAAAATATTATTATTTATTTATTTTATTTTTATTTTTTATTTTTTATTTTTTTCTCTGAAAAATTGCAGTGCAAAAATCGACCTGAAAAGTGCAATGGGTGCAAAAAAATGGCCAAAAAGTGTGTTTTGTTCCCGCTTCTCTCGCTTGGAAGGCCAGACCCAGATTGTGTCGTCTCCTACTCAGCTGGTACCTGTGACCTGCAGAAAGATGCAAAACCCCAATAGAAGTGGAAAATTTTCTAGAAAATAGACTAAATCTAAAAATAGAAATTGAGAGGGCTAAAAATAGTTGGAAACTGAAGATAGTTGAAACAACAGTCACCAAGGTTCTGAATTACTACACCAGTGGAGTCTCCATTTGTTAACGACTAAGTTGCTAAAGACCTAGTGGAGTTGCCATTTGTTAGTATGATAATTCTTAGCAAGTGTACCAAAAATGCTTCACTTCAATCATTGGTGACAAGTGACCCTAACAGCAAAATATGGTCGTTTATTGATGTCAGCCTAAGTCGATATACCCCAATGATGCAACCTAAGCCACATATACCCATAGTATGCAAATAAAATTGCATGTCACACTATGTGTCTGTCATGTCCCAAGATGAACACCAATATCATGGAAAATTTTAGGGGCGAATTTTCGCCCTTAGGCAAAATTAAGGGGTTTTAAATTTTTAGTGGGCGAATATTTTGTATCATAGTACATTTTTAAAAATCGCCTCAAATAGCCCACCTTATTTTAAGGGAGAGGGTAAAAAAGGTAAATTTAGCTCTTGAAATTAGGAGTTACAACCTTCCATTCGCCCTAATTTTCAAGAATAGGTTTTATTTAAGTGAATCCTATGGGCCAAAGGCCCAAATACCATATTTATGAAAGAGGTATGGTAAATTAA
>APFE030982761.1:32293-123273 GCA_000404065.3 Pinus taeda
AATCTCTCCTACCTTGACAGAACTCGTTGTCAATATCAACACCTACAAGAACTTTGTTGTGGAATATTATCAAAACTAATAGAAGGATATGAAAGAGTGTATTGTAAGAACCTTGACAAACACGGCCACTAAAACTTGTAACAATGATTGTAGGAAGAGAAAATTATGTTTCTTTTTTCCAAACATGTATGTTAGTATATTATAGTTTCATGAATATGTTTTCTTATTATCATATATGGTTTCATACTTTAACAAAACATTAGCCAAGACTTCACAATGTTTTATTATTCAGTAAAAGATTTGCCAAGATCTTACAAGATTTTATAATTCAGTGAAAGATTCTCCATCACTGTACAAGATAATATAATCTGGTGAGAGATTCACCAAAAACATTATATATGCATATTATGTTATTGATCAAATTGCCTCCCATTTTTCCTATGTATCATGGGGTTTAGCCCATTTATTATACATATAAATTTAGGGTGGTTCTTAAAATTTTCCTTGATCAATATCAATGGTGAAACCCTCTTAAACCGAAGTTTAAGTCTTTTAATTGAATATCTAAGCGGAAGCTATCAAACCTTACCATAAAACATTAATCTTGCTTATTTCTATTATAATTTCCATATAATAGAAATATTTCATAACCCACACTTAAAACCTTACTTTTCCGCCATTCTTCAAACCTTTGCACATATATTTATGCTCTCCTTAGCACATTAAATCTCCGCCAATGATCTCATTCCTCAATCTGACAGTTATCGCGTCACCCCATCGCTAACTAGCTTCAGATCCAATGGCTATCGCATCTTCCGCTCACCAACTAGCTTCGCCGATTTCCACCATTGATCAATCCCGCATGATCCAATGGCTATCGCGCAATCTCGCGTGAAATCGTGCACGACTGATATCAGGTCGAGGGCGCGCGAGATTTCTGGTTTTTCCTTTCCATCGTGTTCTATGTGTCAACTGCTAAGGTTAATTGCGTAGAATTTAGAAATACCACTTACAGCTTTTAGGGCGTGCGAGATATTGCTTACCATCTTTTCAAGACCGTTCTGTCTTTCTTCTAACACGTTAACCTGCGCGTACTTTCAGAAGCGATATGCGTCTGATCACCCATTAAACAGACGGTCTGATCACTCTGTGCCTTAAACTCTTGACTTCATTTTGTGCAACTTAATCCTGGCCATCTATCTCCCTCGCTCTCGTTCGTTGATCTGACTGATCCAATGGTTGTTGTGCACTGTTACGTTCTTCTGTTTCTTACTGTGTAATAGCCCATTCAGTTTTCTGCCTACGTATTTGTTCACGCCTTACAGTCTTCACTTGTTCAGATCTCGATCTCCGCTCTGTTACTTCATTTCTTCGCGCCTTTATGCTTCCTTCATAAATCCTTAGGTTTTAGGGAACCTTATAGTTATACCTTTACTGTAACATTGAAGGTTTTCTTCAATACTGTCTGTGTGTAAAGCCGTGACACTCTTCTCTGCACTTCTTCTTTGATTATACACACCTACAACCTATGTTATGCAAAATTACTCTAGTTCACACACAACCTATAATTTAATTACTCAATACAGACCACACAAACTCAGAAATCGAGTTATCTGTATTAATAAAAAAATATTTACACAGGAATTTCTTTCTCGGCCTGATCTTCAATATTAGTGGCCTTTCCTTTCCTGCCCATAGGCTTAACTGACTGACTGACTGTTGACTCACTGATTGTTGACTGACTGACTGACTGACTCTATGCCTTTTAGGCTTACATTTATACAAAAGGTTTCGTTAACCAATTCTGGTTCAGATCCTTAATCTGCTGAACTAAATCCTGAATATCCTCTAAGTCCACTTTTGACTCCAGTAATCCCTAAGAATCCTCTTCAATCCCCAAAATCATGAAACCAATTCCTAATCTAAGACTTACAATTGATTTCCAAATCTCTCAATCCCCACTAATCACTCATCATCACTCACATTCTCCTACATTCGAGAGCATTTACAAATATCCTCACAATATCTAATTAATTCCTATTCTAATCACTCAAAACATTAATAACTACATTAATTTGATACATAGGAATCCAACTTCCTTGAAAACACAAGACCCCCTAAGTGAACTAGAATATAATGAAATTGCTGAGCTGAATGCTCTTGCATCAGACTCCCAAGGTTAAAATAATCACGATCTCCTGATCATGTGCTTATGACCTTTGTATTCCTGGATCCCATACTTTGTTCTGTAATTTGTCTTTGGTTGTTGTTTTTTGTTATTGTTCTCTGGGTTTCCACACTTTATGTTGCTTTGCCCCACTAGCTTTGCTTTCACAGTCTGTTGCTGTCTTTCTCTTTCTGTTGCTTGGCCTTCTTACTATTTCTTTCTTCTGAGGTACCTTCATCATCAATCTTATTATTCTTTCAATCTCTATGTCCAATTTATCTTTTGAGTGATAATTACTTTGCCATTTGTTGTTGTACTTTGTCCACTCATCTTCAAATTGTTTTGTTGTCTTCTCTTTGAAGTTGTTGGATTCTTACTACCGCCCTTTCATCCTTACCCTCTTGTTGTTGTCCAAACAACCTCTGTTCAATATCTGTAAATTTACTTTCAAAAAGTAAATTGTCCTTCAATTCCCTTTGTACTTGATTCCTCTCAAATACATCACTATGTTGTTCATCAATTCCAGCAAATTTTCCTTCTTCTTCTTTGACAACCCTCAATAATTGTCCTTCACTTCCTTGACTAATTCTGAAAATCAATTTAACTTATTCAAGCATGGTATCTTCATGCTTTTCATCTTCCTCATCAGCATGTCCGACCTGAAAACTTCCAGTCTTCTTCAGTTTTAAAACTGACTCTTCAACTTGGAACATGTTTGTCTCATCTTCATCAAATCTTGTAATCATAAAACAATTATTAGAATTAAAAATATAAGGCCTCATTACCTTTTCCCTTTCTGATAACATCTTAGTATGCTGCTCTGAGTTTTCCTTCAATTCCTTTGTCAACACATCAGTATGTTGATTTAAACTCTCCTTCATATCATTTGTTTCAATGATATCTCCTTGCTATTGCCCACTATGGTGAACTCTTTCCTCTGTAATCACATTTTCATACTATGAGTTTTCCAGCAAATATTCCAACAATTCAATTTCTCTTTGACACTTCATAAGTACTTCATCATCACTTATAATTCCTGCATTTATACACAAATTATCAATTTGAAAATTACAAGGTTCAATAGTCTCAACTGTTGCTTCACATATCAGCTCTTCAGACTGATTCTCATCTCCTTCTTTCACAAGAAATTGTTCCTGGGTTGTAATAGCTTCAAACATCCATGTATTACTAAATTCTTTCTACTGCAACAATTCACTGCTTTTCCCATTTAAGAGACATTCTCCATCCTTCTTTACTTCAGAGTATTCATCTTCTGAAAGATACTCTTCCATACTTTTGACAGCTTCAAAAGACTGCTCATCCTCTGCAAAACCTTCCTTTGTTAGTGACCAATCATCAGATGTCCTTTCTCCTTTGTTAAATCTTTTTCATAGACTTGTTCTTTCTTAACATCTTTCAGTAGATGTCCTTCTTCTTCAATACACTTTTCCTTGTTGTCTCTCTGTAGACCTTCTTCAAGAGCTATCCTTGCCCCATCACCTGCGTTAATATTCTCCTGCATTTGTTCTTCATCAATAACATTAATCAAATTCATTAGATTACCTCTCTGAGACAATATTCCTTTGTTCTTCATCAGAATAAGATCTTGATCTTCCATCTCTATGACAACTTTAAATAATTGTCTTCTCTCATTGAGTAACTCATCCATAGACTCTTTCTGCTGTAACCAGTCAAAATCTTCCTCTTTTGAGAAATTTTCTTTGTCACCTTTCACTTCAAGATCTTCATCCATTCTGAAGACATCTTCACAAAGTTGTTTTTCTCCTGCAACACCTGCAATCATACACAAATTATCAATTTTAAAAACATAAGACCTTGTGGTCTCACTTGATGCTTCAGTCATCATATCTCCTTGTTCTGAATTCTCAAAATAATTCATAAGATCTTCCACAGATCTCCAGTCTTCATCTTTAACCAGAACTTCACCCTGTTTTGCTTCACAAATGGAAACTTCCATTCTCAACTCAGCTTCTCTGAGTTCTTCCACCAACCACTTCACTTGCCTTTGTTGCAGCCTTCTCTGCAACTTAGACCACTTCACTGCCTTTTTCCTCAAGACCCAACCTTGTCTTTGGTTTTCCTCTAGTAGCATCCTTAGTACATTGAGTTGTTCTTTTAACTCTGCAATCTCCTTGTCATGCTCCTCTTGACTCATTCTCTTCCCATTTACCTTGGCATCCTCCTTCTTCACTTTTCTTCTGCTGTGGTATTCCTCGGAACCTCTGTTATCTCTGTTATGACTATCAGTAGTCATCTTCTTCTCTATCTTCATGAGTTCCCCACTCACTTACTATGAGCTGCATTAAAGCCTCTACAACAACAAGTCCTCCCTGCTACCACTTACCTCACCAAGCTCTCCTCTGTACTTGGTCCTTTGGCAAGCACATGGTTCTCTATTCTCTCGAACCTCTTTCAGCACTTCTCTCTTCTCCTTCCAGGCTTCAACTCATCTGTATCTTTTAAGAACACAACTGTCCTCTTGTATTTCAATCACAATGAAATATTGGGTTCTGGCCACCTCTTCTTTCACTCATAAATTCTTACCATCTTTCTTCATCCCTTATAAATTCTACCCACATCCTCTGTGGAATTTCCTTTATGATCTTTTCGTGAGCTGCAACAAAACCTCTGCAGTAATAAGTCCTCCTTGCTACACATGCGTCACTAAGCTTCTCTCCTCTGAGCTCAGTCTTTTGGCATCTCTCTGGTTCTCTCCTCTGGAACCATATGAGCACTCCTGGCTCTAGGTTGCTGCAATCATCTCACCTTCTTATGTCTCTACCTCCAAGACCTCTGCATGATCTTGTTCTACCATTCACCTGCACTTTGAATGGATTGTTCTCTGTTTCCTTTGCATCTACAAATTCTGCTACACTTTATCTCTATGTGCCTACTTTTGTCAAATTTAAAATCTGATCTCCTCTTGCCTGCATACACACCTTCAAAACATAACTTTGTTCTAAGTTTTCTCAAATAATTCTTACACACAGAATTTCCTTGTTCTGCTCTGATACCAAATGATGCTAGCCTAAGCCGCATATACCCCAATGATGCAGCCTAAGCCGCATATACCCACAGTATGCAAATAAAATTACATGTCACACTATGTGTCTGTCATGTCCTAAGATGAACACAAATATCAATGGTGAAACCCTTTTAAACCAAAGTTTAAGTCTTTTAATTGAATATCTAAGCGGAAGCTATCAAACCTTACCATAAAACATTGATCCCGCTTATTTCTATTATAATTTCCATATAATTTCCATATTTCATAACCCACACTTAAAACCTTACCTTTCCGCCATTCTTCAAACCTTTGCACATATATCGATGCTCTCCTTAGTGCATTAAATCTCCGTCAACGATCTCATTCCTCAATCTGATGGTTATCGCGTCACCCCATTGCTAACTAGCTTAGTCGATCTCCACCGTTGATCTGTCTTGTCAGATCCAACGACTATCGCGTCTTCCGCTCGCCAACTAGCTTGGCCAATTTCCACCGTTGATCAATCCCGCTTGATCCAATCGCTATCGCGTAATCTCGCGTGAAATAGTGCACCACTGATATTAGGTCGAGAGCGTGTGAGATTTCTGGTTTTCCCTTTCCATTGTGTGCTATGTGTCAACTGCTAAGGTTAATCATGTAGAATTTAGAAATACCACTTACAGCTTTTAGGGCGTGCAAGATACTGCTTACCATCTTTTCAAGACCGTTTTGTCCTTCTTCTAACACGTTAACCTGCGCGTACTTTCAGAAGCGATATGCATCCGATCACCCATTAAACGGATGGTTCGATCACTCTGTACCTTAAACTCTTGACTTTATTTTGCACGACTTAATCTTGGTCGTCTATCTCCCTGGCTCTCATTCGTTGATCTGACTTATCCAACGGCTCCCGTGCACTGTTATGTTCTTCTATTTCTTACTGTGTAATAGCCCATTCGGCTTTCTGCCTGCGTATTTGTTCACGGCTTACGGTCTTCACTTGTTCGGATCTCGATCTATGCTTTGCTACTTCATTTCTTCGTGCCTTTATGCTTCCTTCATAAATCCTTAGGTTTTAGGGAACCTTATAGTTATACCTTTGCTATAACATTGAAGGTTTTCTTCAATACTGTTTGTGTGTAAAACCGTGACACTCTTCTCTAATTTTGCACACCTGCAACCTATGTTACGTAGAATTACTCTAGTTCACACACAACCTATAATTCAATTACTCAATACACACCACACAAACTTAGAAATCGAGTTATTTGTATTAATAAACAAACATTTATATAGGAATTTCTTTCTCGGCCTGATCTTCAATATCAGTGGCCTTTCCTTTCCTGCCCGTAGGCTTAACTGATTGACTAACTCTATGCCTTTTAGGCTTACATTTATACAAAAGGTTTCGTTAACCAGTTTTGGTTCAAATCTTTAATTTGCTGAACTAAATCCTGAATATCCTCTAAGTCCACTTTTGACTCCAGTAATCCCCAAGAATCCTCTTTAATCCCCAAAATAACGAAACCAGTTCCAAATCTCTCAATCCCTACTAATCACTCATCATCACTCACGTTCTCCTACATTCGAGAGCATTTACAAATATCCTCACAATATCTAATTAATTCCTATTCTAATCACTCAAAACATTATTAACTACATTAATTTTATACATAGGAATCCAACTTCCTTGAAAACACAAGACCCCCTAAGTTAACTAGAATATAATGAAATTGCAGAGTTGAATGGTCCTGCATCATTTATGCCTAAGCTATGCAATGAAAAACAAAGAAAAACCTTGCAGCAAAAGATCATACTCAACCCAAAACATATACCAACAAAAATGAAAGTGTAGCAACCCAATGGGTCATATAAATAAGCAAATTTTATTAATGTAAATGAAACACCTGGTGAGGAGAATTTATAAACTTGGGTCTATAGATCCCCCTCTGTGGGATGGGTCCTTTTGATGTCCTTGTGCTTCAATGATCTGTTTCTCCCTCTCAACATGCAACGGGAAAAAAAAACAAAAATAGCTTGAACTCAAGTGAGATTTCAAATGTGATGAGACGATAGTGGTGACGATGAAAATAATCAAGGTGAAGACTGAATGGAAAAGCCTTATATATTTTTTCACAGAGGGGAAAAATCTATCATAACTCAGTTGTCAAACCAACAGTGAGGACATCCATATCTAGCTGTTATCCACGAATGCAGGCTGACTCATCACTGTTATTCAAGGAAAACCAAGCCACCTAGAATAACTCGCTGGTGGTCTGTAAGGGGGAAAGCTTTCATTCCTGCCATATGCCTCAACGTCTTGGCACGTTAACCTATTTCCTTACGTCTGAGGAAGACGAGCTCTTAGCCAAGCAAAAGCAGTTTTAGGACATAGTTCAAGCTCAAAAAACCCTATTATTTATAACAAAGTATTGAGCTAAATTAGGAATCAGAAAATAATAAAATATTATTAACCAAATCAAAATCTAGTCGTTGGGAATACTTTATTATATTTTTTGGAGAGGGAAAAGATATTCAAAATGGTCAAATATTTTTATTTAGAAAGTGGTTGAAGTAATTAACAAATAAAAATGATTTATTAATTACTTTGTGAGAATTAAGAAAGAATTAACTATTAAATAGTGGTTTAATAATGATCTCATAAGGAACATATGGAATAAATAAGGAATAATAAATAAATAATGTAAAGAAGAGTCTTTTCGGTAGAAATCACATAGGAGAAAATTTTTGTCAACTATTAAGCCCTCTATTTAAGCATGTGCCATGATTTGCATCTTCATCTAGTCCTGATGATGAACCACACTGGCTGGTTCGAAATGTGTGGGCAAAATTTTTCTCCTATGTGATTTCTACCGAAAAGACTCTTCTTAATGTAATATGGATCACAAAAGCCTGAATTCAGAAAAGAAATAATGATTTATTTTAATATTCCAAAGTGATTAAGTCAAAATTAATTAAGAAATAATTATCAAATAATGATCTAATAATTATTTCTAGAGAAAATTAAAAAAATAATGATTTATTCAATTATTCTAATGGGGTTTTCAAATTTTAATAAGAAATAATTTAGGAAAAAGGGTTTACTAAATTATTTCCTATGGTGAAAGTGGGTTTACCATGGTAAAATTAATCGTACAAGGTGTATTTTGATCCACCTTGTAAGAAATGGCTAGGTGACCATTTTTTGGGTGATAAGATTTTTTTCATGTTTGCTAGGGCTTCAATATTCATGCTTAGTTCGTCTTCATCCATATATCTATCATATACATCTAGGGATTCATACATTTTTATGTTTTAGCTCTTCTTCATACACTTAGGGTTTTATTCATGCATTTGGCATATGTATCTAAGATTCAATCCATACATACACTTTGGGTTTTATCATTCTTTATCTAGGAAATATTAGGGCATCCTTCAACAAGGGCTTTTCCATTTGGTATCTAGGATTAATTTCTCCTAAGGTTTCATTCATGCACTTAGAGTTTCAATTATTGTCCTTCATATACCTAGGGCTAACTTCAACAATGCATTTATGATTATACAACTTATTGACATCAATGACAATTTTATCCAATAGCAACAAATTCGTTGTCTCAGTGTTACTAAACTCTTCATCATGGTCATGCACCCTTAGTAAGCCTGTTAACAAAGTCATACTTCCCTGAAGCTTCCGCTGCTCCAATATGACATAAGAGTAGACTAGAAATATGTTATTCAAAAGTTGGGTTCTTGTGCTATTGCATTCATTTCACAAACCCATTACTACTTGAAAAAGATCTTACCACCTGGAAAACCCGCTCTTGGAGTATTTCCCCAAAGAATATGATATCCAACCAACAAGATAATGTGTTGTTAGTTCCACGAGAATGGTTTCTTCCATTTTTTTTACTTCTTCCTCCCAGTTGTGCTCCCTTGCTTGGTCAGGCCTGGCCATATGGCAGGATTATCCACCTGGATCCCATTGCCAAATAGGGTGACCAAGCTCGACCATATGATGGGGGATGACCCACTTGGGTCCCACTGCAGAATATGAAGCTCTAGCTGTGTTATAATCTTGGTTGGAAATTTCCTCCCATAAATCCTTCATTCGGTAGGGTACCAACTAATTATCTCCCTCCAGTTTAATTGCCATGGATCTCTAACATAGGATATGCCAATTGCACCAATAATATTTTTGGATTCCATGATCTCCCAGAGAATGTCTCTCCTAGGAAACTCTTAAAGAAATTCACCATGCTTTTGTTGCCTCCCTACAAGATATCCATCTTGTAGAAAATACCCAAGAGACCTACAAGACTCGTCTCTTTTTTCTATAGAAGGAAACACCTTATACCAAACCTCCATCCCTTACTTATGTGTCATCACCCTCTCTATATGTGGGTTGAACAATAATGTGCAAGGTTGTTCAATAATCACATACCTACTCATATGCAAATGTGGATTCTAGGTATTGCATGCCTTATCTATGTATTTATTTCTAAATGCAACTCAAGGGCATGTTTTTGTTGCTGTCCTATTAGGAATTTTAATTGCTCCTCAATACTAGAAAGCTTGGCAGATGTCCAAGCACACTTGATTCCACACACCTCAAGCTCATTGTCCTTCTTTAATATTGTGCCTTTTATCATCTTGGGCTTTTCCTTTGTTTCTAGGAGGAATTCTGCAAGATTATTAATTTTTTCTTGAGTATGCTCTTGGTGACTATCAGCTAAAATCCATGTAGCCATGATGTACATCTTGTCCAATATTGCTATTTGAGCCTTTAGTGAGTTCTTTAGAAGAGGTGATTTATGATTCTTTCCATGAAAACTATACCTCTTCAAGTCCCTACAAATCTCGATAATTTTCGCGCCTGACCATCATAAGAGACTCACTTATCAAATCTTGTGTGCCAATGCTCTTTTCATCCTCCTATGTTCTAGCATCTATAAATGTCGATGAATGTGCTTCACCAACTCTTTGTTCTTCTACCAATTCTCCCTCAACTAACAAGTTATCTTATGGAACTAAGGCATTGTTTCCATGCTCCATTGCCACATCTTCTCCTTTGTCCTCAGCAACATTTGGCTGCAATATATCCTCGCCAAAGTGATCGAATATCCATGACAAACAATTTTGCTTCCTTCTTATTTGGTTCTTACCCTTGTTTGAATATCTTGTGACTTGCAACCCCATTGAATTTAGTTTTTTGGCAGTAAGCCTCTTTTTGAGCCTTTTTATGTTTTTCTCAACCAATATTTTTGGGAATTCATGAGCAATAGGAAAAACAACCCGTTCCTTCCTCCAAATAGCCAACAATTTTGACAGTAGCTACTTTCAAATGACATCTTCTTCACCTAAAATTTAAGACAATATTTTGCACGATAGGTTTAACAATGTTTGGATGATGTTCTCTAATGTTGGTGAGGAAGCAATGGAATATTTGAATAATTAAGCCATTGCATTCTAGATGAGCATAATGACACACAATCTAGTTCTTGTTCTAGGTAAATTTTGCCCTTAGGTTTCCTTTTTCTTCAATAAATTGTTATAATAATACAAATTCATAAACAATGTGAGCATGGATATGAAGAATCATATAATGTTTTGACTAGGGTTTATTATAAAATCAACAAGAAAATACAAATGATGACAACTTTCATTGGTAAAGCAACAGTATAAAAAAAATCTTAAACATTGGTGTAATTCCCCAGTGATACTGAAACAATAAATATCCTCTTGAGTTCACCACATTCCAATGGTAACTTCACACTAGTTTATTTAATCCTGGAAATTAATAAATTAATTGATACATTCTAATTACTACTTTTCGTGGTTGCATTCGAGTTCCCTCATGCGATTATGGACAGATATATCGCTCACAGATATTATTTGCCCATGATACTGCCCAATGCTTGAACCATCTCACTATCCAGGGAAAAATAGTAATACCACGCTAGCCTCCTCGCCTCCCAAGACAAAAAACATGCACTAGTCTTGCTTGGCTCCACAACGCTCGTTTTCACTGTGGTAGGCTTCATGGCCTCAAATCAACCTCACGATACCAAATCCATCCATCACTTCCATGCGGAAATCCCTTTGCTGGCCAAATATAAACATGTGTGCTCATAACTTGATTTTGGTGCCTTTGAAATTCTGAGCCACTAGGTGGGAATTACATTTCAATTTGCTAGGGTAGTGATAACATTCGCTTCCTAAGGTGGAATTCACCACTGAAATTAGTCTGGAAAAGGGGTCGTAAAACCATCAGAGCCTTAGGCTCAAGAAAACAGAGACAATTCGATTTCAATTTGTTGATGCTCCAAATGAATCTAACCCTTTTGTATTAATATATTTCCCCAGGGGATTTTTCTCCTTAATTGAGTGGGGTTCACAAAAAACCCTAACATTGGGATTTTTTCCCAGATTCCCCAAAGCTTTCCCTCAGCTTCCCATACCTTGGGTAGTTTTAGGTTTTCCCCTTTATGAAGGATTATAGCCTTCAGGGATGGATAGGCTACTTCGTCTCTCAGGCCATTAATCTCTTGGGGACATTACAATCCCCCTTCCCGACATTGCTCATCCTCAAGAAATGACAAGTCTATCACTGCTAACTTTGTTCTCCTTCTTTGATATTAGAAATCAAATTAGGTAGATGTTCATCCATTTTGATGGCTCCTTGAAATTCATGCTTGTTATAACCGTGTAGACCATAGGTTTCCCAATGTTCTTTAGCAACCTCCCTGAAAAATTCCAATCTTTCACCAATCCTTTTATCTTTATTCTCATGAGAAATAATTGAAAGCCAAGCTAAGATATCCCAGATTTCATCCTTCTCACTATTGTGATCAATACCAATATGGATACTTCACTCCCACATAGTGACAGTTTCTCAACATCCATGAGATTGCTAACAACTCCAATTCTTGGTGCATCTATTCTATACATAATATTTACCAACCCTTTAGTAGGTGTTAGGTTGGGGTCTGCATGTCCAATCCCAAATTCTACATATCCACCCTTCCTTAACATTGCTTCTAGCACTACACATATTGTTTATGTTTTGCCAGTCTCCTCAAGCCCATAATAGCCTTTATTAATAAAACCACTTAGCAATGGGTTATAGGTGTAGGTCTGTGGTGGGATCCAGTATTATAGCAATAATGGTGCAACTCCTGGGACTCCCTTCTTTAATTTATCAACTCGGTAGTTCGTAACAAACTTGGAAGCGATGATGCTATATGGACAAGCACTAGCTCTTGCCGCGGCTGTCACTTGATCAACTGGCACAAGTCCGCTAGGAGCTTAAGCCAACTTCTATGAGCTCTTAGAAGAAGCTTTTAACTGTGATGGATGAAAGCTAACTCAAAGGAGGCTAATCTACTTGCAAAAAGAGACTGAAAAGCTGAAAGGAAATGCAAACCCTAGCAAACCCTAGTTTTACCAACTAGCCCTACTGATGCAAGAAAAAGGATGAAATCTATTGAAAGAGATGCCATTGATTCTTGGGAAGGTTAAGTGCATGTGTCTAAGCTACTTCTGAAGAGAAATATGAAGAAAACATCTTTTTGTATTTTTGAGTAATTTCGCAGAATTATTATGCATGTGTTTTAACTGTTTTTGACTGTGCAGAGGTGGATTGGCGAAAGGAAATGCTTGCAGGAGGTTGGGAAGGTTAGAAGAGGGCCTAAGGGATCCCTAGCACCCTTCCAGAGAGTTTCACAGTGATTGGATCTCAAGAAACCGCTTTTGTGAGCTTCTACAGGAAGCTTGCAGGGGTTCTACAGGATGTACTGTAGGTTCTACAGGATGTACTGTAGCTTCTACAGGATGTATTGTAGCTTCTACAGGATGTTCCAAAAGGGAATTTTGAAGGGTTGATGGTGGCAGAAAGGTGAAGTAGTGGGTATGGAGGTGAGATAAGTGTGTGAGGAGGTCTAGGACTTGGTGATTGAAGATGGAGAGTGACTAAGGCGACTGGATTGGTTCGAAGATAGGAGAAGCAATGTTGCGAGCAAATGTAGGAACTAGGGCAAAGTGAGAAAACGTGGCAAATGAGAGGCAAGAATCTGAGTTAGAGGACAAAGCAGGTTGCATGGATGGGGTAAGGATAGATGAGGAGGTATCACAGGTACTCTGCACGTTATTTCCCAAAACTGATCAAACAAAGACTATGCAAACCAAAGATCTAACTACTTTAACCTAATTTGACCTGGAAACCATAAGCATGGTGAACAACAGTTTATTGGCAGCAAATCATGTAAATCAACTATGGAAACCAAACAAGAATGGATCTGAGCATGTAATCACAACTGGAACTAGCTTTTGCAACTAAGAATCTAACACTAGAAATTGCATGAAGAAGCAAGACAGTGTTTTTATGGCAGCAAGGACACCTTGGTCTCAGCTCATGGTCCCAAGGAGGGAGAGGTGAGATCAAGGGTTGCTTGGTAGCCCTTTTTGAAGATCTTTTCTGTTACCAACCTGTTAAATCAACTTAAAACATGAGCAACTATTTCTATCAGCAAAAATGAACTAAATGACCAAACAAGATTGTAACCTACTAGTAGAAATTAATTAAAAGCAGCAAAAAAAATAACAATACACAGAGGAGATCTTGGCACTTGGGTTGGGCCCAACCCCAAGAGCTACAGGCTCCTAAGAAGAAGCTTAGAACTGAAACCAAATGAGACTGATCTCCATTACTTATAAAATAACCATGTCATAAAATGTTTATAGCAAAAGCTCCACAAATGAGCAAAAACAAAGCAGCACTAGAGTGCACAATACAAATGTTCCAAAAGTAACCTACGAAGGCTGGAAGCCTTCCTTCTTATACACTACGAGGTCTTCCACAACCCTCCTTAACTCAAGGGGCTCGGCTGCTCAAACTGCCAGTAAACATCACTTTTCACAAAACTGCTCGACTGCTCAAACTGCCACTAAACAATCACTTTTCACAAAACTGCTCGGCTGCCCTTGGGAATCGTTTTTGGTGGCCTGCAAGACTCCGAGCTAAGGGTGGAGAATTCGAGGAAGGGGCCATTTAGTGTAGGAGACACCTTTCCTACGAATCCTCACCCTTGTTCCCTCGTTGTTTGGCTGTCATCTGGCTCATAAATGCTTGGCCTTGGTCCAAAAGTTGTCCAAAAATCTGCAATAACCACGTGTTAGCCTTCTTGGTAAAGTGACTATCCTCATTTGTTCAATTAGCATAAATATACTCAAAAACATGCATGAACTCTGAAAAATGGTGGACTGGTGAAGAACAATTAAGCAAATTGAGCCCAATAAGTTACCCAATTTTGGGGCTCATCATCACCCCCCTGCTAAATGGGTTGCTCATCCTCTGAGCAGCTAATCCAGCACATCGTCATTGATTGCTTTGACCACCTCTCTCACATCCTAGGCTTCCGAGGTGATGTCTTCCTCCTTGTCATGAAATCCTGCTTTTCTTTCTACCTCCTCCCACTGCCTATGTTCCTCTTCTTCTTTGACTCCTTCTAGCAGTCCTAAGAGCAAGGGAGGACTGTACTTTAGGCCGATCCAGCTAGCCTGCAGAGTTTGCATTGACTGCTTATAGAGAGGTACTCTTGCCAAGGCTTCCCTCATCCTTGTTGGGGTGTGGTATTCTCTTATTTTTAGACAGTGGGACAGTATGTTCCACCTTCTTGTACAAGCATGCATGCAGTTATCCCCCAGCAGTCTTTCCATGTCCTAGAAATGGGCAATAGCTTGAGCTTGCCGTTCAATGTAGTCTGGTAGAGCCGAGGGTTATTGGCCAAGGGCTGGTGGGCATATATCAAAGCTGAGGGGTCTTCCGGCTCTACTCTGATCATGAGTGGCTCCCCTAGCTCCATGTTCATGAGATTTCGGATCTCTGCTGCCCTTTTTTCCTCGTGGTTTAACCAAGAGGCCATGGCCATAAGTTGCACATCTCCCACTACAGCGTTTGGGTCCCACAGATTCATGTTAGAAAGGGCCATATTGTGTAAATAGAACTCTGATAATTTGGCATTATCCTCTGCTGAGCTACTGTCACACAAGGCCATGAATTGATGGTAATTTTGAAATGGAATGGTGCCCCTTTGGGCCAAGGTGTTAATCTGGAACTGCAACCATTGATGTTTAAGGTATAAGGCATATGACTTGGCTGGTTGCCGACATCGCAAAGCTTCCATTGCCCAGCTGGCCATGCAGGCCAATTGGGCTTCCTTTTCTTGTACCTGGTGTTTTAGAGACTGTATTTCCCTTGCTGTGTGTAATTCTTTCTCCTGTAGTTGTTTTGTTAGTGCCTCAACCTCGGCCTGCAGCCCGTCCTTTTTCTACTGTTCATCAGGGGTCTCTTTGTCTTCTGGAGGCCTTTCTTGTTGCTGTTGTTCTCCCAAGATGGGGGGCCTATCTTCTTTGTGACTTCCCTGAAAATGCAGCTGCTGTTTCAGCATCTGGTTCTCTTCCTGTAGTTTGGCCCTTTGACTGCTCTCCACATGCCTTACCATAGCCAATTCCTTTCTTGATTCCTTGAGTTGTTCTTCCAGGTGGCCTATGTCTGCCACTCCCTTGGATTTAGCAATATTCATTCAAGTGTGAGTCCTAATTCTTTCTTCTTCTAGTGCAAAGAAAAGTGGCACCGCAAATTTTTGGGGAATTATCTTCCCGGCCTCTAACAGGTTATAGTATGAGCCCTAGCTAGGCTGAGGGCTAGGTTCTAATATTTTCTCTGTCTTTTATTTTGCCCGTGAGTGTTTGGCCACCTTTTCCTCCAGTTTCTCGGTCTCCCTTAGCTTAGCCAGAGTTTCCTGTAGAGATTCCTCAGCTTCTTGTAGAGCTGTCTTTGAGTCCACCAGCCTAATTTTCTCTTTCCAGGTGGAAGTTTTTGGGCTTCCTCGTTCGTAAGTGATGGATATCTTTGTAGGGGACTCTTCTTTTGGCTTAGGGGTGGTGTCCTCAATAACAATTGGCGCTTCTGATTTAGGTTGGGGTCTGCCTACTTTGATCCGTGTGCTCCTCCTTGCTTTAAAGTACAGGGAAGTTTGCCTTTTTCTCTTCCCTTTTTGTTTTGGAGGTGTGCTTAGAGCGGCAAGCACGGCTGCTGCCTCTCTTGCCAATGTCTCGGGTGATTTCTCCTCTTGCTGTTCTTTTTCTCTACTTCCTATAGAAGCCCCTGCGTCAACTGTTTCTGGCTGTGTTGCTGCTATTTCAGGATGTGTCTTCTCCTGTTGTTTGGACGTGCCTTCTTTGGCTGTGACAGCTTTTATTTGGGGTTTTTCAGCCTTTTCTGCCCTGCTCTGCATCCTCTTTTCCTGTAGTGTTTGTGCTGTTGTCTGCACCTCTATTTTAGGCTCAGCAACCTGACCCATTTCTCCTTTTCCTCTCTGTTCTTGTTGTGCCTAAATGTCTTGCGTTTCTTGATCATTGGTTTTCTCACCTTTTTCAATGTGTTCTTCTTCCTCACTGCTGGATGGGGTGATATTTTTGGCCAAAACTCTGATATTGTCATCCCTAGACATGTTTCGGAAGATTTCCCATGATATGGGGACAGTGTAGGTGTGTAGGGCATCTTCTACTAATAATTTGATGAGCCCATGATGGGCCAACTGGCCTGGAATCCCTTCTTTCATTTTTGTCCCACATTCAACCAATGATTGAAGAAGAAAATAGGGAATGCTCAGTTTTATTTCTGGAGATAAATCAATTCCATGTCTAAGTTCACACAGCAACCTAAAATTATAACCATAGATAATGTTGAATCTTCCTTCACAGGTAATATACTTCATGATTTGGAAACTGACTTCCCTCCAGAGAGGAGGCAAGCTGGCTCTCCTCACTCCATTTTTGTCCTCTACAGGATGTTCCTTGGGCAGGAAGAATGCTTTCTTGGCAGCTTGGCCCAATGTCCTCTCTTCTTTGCTCCAAGATATCCTAATGGCAGGCCAATAACTCGATTAATGATCTTAGGGGTAAGCTCTAGGGTCAAACCTCTAAAATTGACTGTGGCCTGTGTCTTTGATTGAGATCTCAGGGACATTAAAAATTCTTCAGCTATCTCTTCGTCGTGACCCTGGATTTTGTGAAAGAACGACATCCAATTTGCTCGTGTGAAAAGGTACACCACCTCAGGATTCTCATGCAATTTGCTGGAGTCCGAGGGTTCCCTTCTTATGAATCCCCCTGGCATGGTGAGAGTGCTCCTTTTATGATTTGGTCAGAAAAGGGAATGTTGTTTATGGTTCCCCCCTAGACTCAAGGAAGAATTCCTCGGCTGTTTAATATCAATGAGCAACAATTCCCTGGTTTCAAGACTGTTGTGACTCAGCTCTCAGCTATCTGGTTATGAAAGGAAGAGTTTTGCTTCTACAGATAAAGGACAGAGACCAAGTTTTCTTCTCAGCACGCATTCAGATATGCAAATTTAAAATTTTCATCCACAAGCTGGCTCTCATAGCTGCATATGTCTTTCTTATAGGGGAATTTTAGCAATAGGGAACGTGGAGGAGAATCTCGACGTAGAAACAACTGGGAAACCCAGTGCAATACACAGGCAAACACTCTTCTTTCAATTCACAGGCAGGCTTTTCTCTGATTCCCCAATCTAACACCGTTCAATTCACCACCTTTCCAAAACATACCATGCACAGAGGAGTTTTTCGAGCCTACCTTGTTTAGAGCTCCTAATTTGACGAAGAAAAAGATCCCAGGCTTCCCTGCTCCGGAAAGCTGTGCAATATCTCTTGTAGGATTCTTCCTATAGAAGACCTCCCCGGTTCCTGTAGAATGTCATTGCACCTCTGAGTGAGCCTGATACGCGGGAGAATTTCGAACACAAGTAGAAAATCTAGCGGAGGACAAATGGTTAACAGTTTTTGGGAAGCAGTAGACGCGTACTCCAGTTGAGGACGTTGCAAGTTCAAAATGACAGAAGGTGGTGTGAGTTTCAGCGGAGCATCTTTTAATTTCAGCGTGATTCATGGTGAGGGAGTGAGGTGGCCAAACCATCCCGTTGATCCAATGTCACAACCATAATTTCTCTGCCTAGTTTTGACCGCCATCACCTCTCCTCTGTCGTTAACCGCCGCCACCACTACCAGTCCCGACGGTTTTTCCTTGAATGGACACTCCACACGTGTTGGCTACACATCTCGGCGGAGATTTTGAATGTAACTGGCTTGTTCGAACCTCACGAGGCAATGTAACTGGCTTGTTCAGATCTCACGAGGCAATATAACTGGCTTGTTCGGATCTCACGAGGCAATGTAACTGGCTGAGGGTGGCTAGTTGACTAGCCACCGATTCCCTTTAATCCAAACCATTTCCATAGGCATGCAACTTTTGAAATATAGTTTATGAAATTGGCGAATGAGTTTAGACACTTACCTGCATGGCCACGACCACGTTATGCAGACTTCGGGTCTTGGAACCGCTCCTTTGTTTGCTGCTGCTTCATGCATGGGCATTGGAACCCATTCCTTCGAGTTTTGATGCTGCATGCATAGGTTTTGGAACCCGTTTCCTCATTCTTTGATGCTGCATGCAGAGGCTCGCTTGGCTTTGGCTATTGACAATATTTTCTCGTTCAAAATGAGCCCTTTGCATGTTTCCTTGTCGTCTTTCGGCTGTCCCTGTCTCCAGAGTGTGTCTTCCAGAGGGATCAGTTGTTACAGGATTCCTGTAGGATGTCCTGTAGCTGTTTCTCCTCCTGGGATGCAAGCTAACGAGTAGGGCTATACTGTTGATGAAGGATTTGGCTGATGAGGAGTCCAGATGGAGATTGACAGGTAAGGGGAGCGAGTCACTGCTGTTTATTTTGCTACTAAAATTTTTTGCTAGCAATATGAAGAAAACAAGGTTTTTTTTTATGTGACTGTGCAGGAACAAATAATAGGATGGATGCAGTGGTGGTGCAAAGAGATGAAACATGGTGACATATGGTGATGGATGGATACAGGGGTGCTCATAGACCTATCACGCAGATTTCAACTTTTAAATTCTTTCTCGAGATCAATTCTGGCATATCTGGAGGGTCTACAGGAACTTCCTGTAGAAGCTACAGTGCTTCCTGTAGAAGCTACAGAACTTCCTGTAGAAAGTGAAATCATGACCAGAATGTGATCAAATCTTAGGAGAGGGGGATGGTCATGGAGTAAGTGCTTGTGAGGTGTGCCTATGGCCTAAAGCCGACCTTTTTCCTTGTTTTGTACGACCTTGCAACCTACAATTTTTCAACAAACAATTTTATTTTATTTTTTGAAGCATAGAGACAGTTGGGGCGCCTCCAAGAGGTTTTCACCCTCACTGCCTGCCCTGGGCGCCTCTAAGAGGTTTTCACCCAAGGATCTTTTTATTCCTTTTTCTGTTTTTTTCTTTTTTCTTTTTTCTCCTTTTTTTTTTGATCAAGGTGTGGGTGAAGTAGAGACAGGGCCCTGCTCCACTACCAACACTGATTTGTCCAAAGTTTCAATGAAATCCTGCCTAGAAAGGGGTTTCCTGTAGATTTTTAATCGATGCCCATTGACGAGCATGGGGATGGCTTCTTCATCGATGGTCCTGATGAGAATCAAACTATTGTCGTTGCATTTATCCACTGTATATGGTCCTAACCACTTTGTCTCCAGCTTCCCTTTGAAATCCTTGTATCTTGAATCATATAGCAGTGCCCAATCTCCTGGCTGAAATTGCTTTTCATTAAGGTGCCGATCATGCCATATCTTTCTCTGGAGTTGGACCACTTCTGAGTAGAGGAGGGTCTGCATTCTCTGTTCATCCAATCCATTCAGCTGTAGTAATATTTCCTGTTGTGCATGGCTAAGGTCTAGGTCCAGCTGAGCTGCCAACCTCAATTTGTTGTACTCGAATTCTACGGACAGCAAAGCCTTCTTCCCATAGACCAGCTTGTAAGGTGTGAAACCTGTTGTAGTTTTCCAAGTGGTGTTGTAGGCCCAGGTGGCCTCAACCAAGCGATCTTCCCAATCCTTTCTGCTGCTACTCACTAACTTAGTCAAAATCTCTTCCAAAGCTCTGTTAGTGACTTCCACCTGCCCATTTGCTTGCGGATGATAAGGGGTGGAAGTCCTATGCTTAATCTTGTGATGAGCGAGCAAGTCTTCAATCAGGTTATAGGTAAACTGACTTCCTTGATCTGTGACTAATTCCCTTGGGTAGCCAAACTTGTAGAAGATATTTTCCCTCAAAAACTCAACCACTTTTTCCTCTGTTGCTGCCTTGATTGCCTTTGTCTCTGCCCACTTTGTCAGGTAGTCCGTGCACACAATGATGTAAGACTTCTGCTTTGAAGGAGGATTGATAGGACCCACAAAGTCCATGCCCCACTTCTCAAATGGCTCGAAAGTCACTTGAGGTTGGAGGGGAATCTCATCCCTTGGAGTTGGTTTCCCCATCCTCTGACATCGGTCACACTGGCTGATGTATCTTCTGACATCTTGATGAAGAGTGGGCCAATAGTAGCTTGCCTGTAGAATTTTGAAAGCAGTCCTTTTTGCTGCAAAGTGGCCTCCATGGGGCCCATGTGATAGGTGAGGAGGATGTCAAAAACTTCCTCCTCCCTAACACAACGCCTCAAGATCTACTATGGGCCAAGTTTAAACAGGTTGCCCCCAATCCAAGTGAATGGGGCATTTTTCCTCACAATTTTGCTCTTCTCTTTTGAGGATAGGTGCGGAGGGAACTGTGCTGAAACCAAGTAATTTGCTATATCAACAAATCATGGAGAGAGTACCGAAATAGCAAACAGGTGTTCATCCAACATTTGATCGTCTACCGTTCCTTCTTCACCTGCAAGCAAATCTAGTTTAGACAGAAAGTCAGCAACAACATTTTCCTTACCTGGCTTGTCAACAATGGTCAAATCAAATTGCTGCAACAAAAGTAACCATCTAATGATACGAGCATTTACATCAGGTTTATTCATTAAATATCTAATCGCAGCATGATTGGTGTGTACAAATGTTTGATAACCAATGATGTAGTGTCTGAACTTGTTTAGGGAATGGACTACTGCCAAGAACTCTTTCTCGGTTACAGTATAGTTCAACTCTGCCTTGGACAGGATTTTGCTAACAACGTAGATGGCATATGGCAGTTTCTCCTCAACTTGTCCCAAGGCTGCCCCTATGGCTTTGTTCAAGGCATCAGTGTGGATGTGGAAAGGTAGGGCCCCATTTGGACCTCTCAAGATTGGGGCGGTTATTAGCTTATCTTTTAACTCATCCAGAGCCTTCTGACAGTTGTTAGTCCATGTAAACTCAACGTCTTTCCCCAAAAGGCCAAACAATGGTGAAGCTAGCTTACTAAGATCTTTAATGAATCTTCTATAGTATCCTACTAAGCCTAGGAAACTCCAAACATCTCTTACCTTTTGAGGAGGTGGAACCTTTTGGATGATAGCAACTTTGTTTGGATCTACCTGTAATCCTTGCTGAGAAATTGTATGACCTAGCACGGTCCCTTCAGTCATCAGGAATTCACATTTTTCGGGACTGAGGAACAGGTTCATCTGAATACACTTGGTTAAAACTTTTCCCAGGTTAGCCAATGCTTCTTGGAAGTTGGACCCATAAGGAGTAAAGTCATCCATATAGATTTCTACCGAATCATGAACCAGCTCCGCAAATATGCTGAGTACTGCTCTCTAGAAAGTGGCAGGAGCGTTGCATAGCCCAAAGGGAAGGACCCGGTAGGCAAACGTACCCCATGGACAAGTGAAGTTGGTCTTATCTTGGTCCTCCGGGCTGATTTGGATCTGATTATACCCACTAAACCCATCTAGGAAAGAGAAGAACTTCTTCCCTGCCAGTCCATCTAACACTTGATCTATGAAAGGCAAAGGAAAATGGTCATTCTTGGTGGCTTTGTTAAGTTCTCGGTAATCTACACAGATTCTCCACTTTCCGTTTTTCTTGGGCACAAGCACCAAAGGAGAGACCCACTCACTGTCAAAGATGGGGTAGATGAATCCGGCATCCAACAAATTTTGCAATTCTTCTTTGACAATGTCCTCAAGGGCTGGATTCATTCTCCTCTGAGGCTACCTGACCGGTTTGCAATCCTCTTTGATGTAAATGTGATGGGTACAGACCGAAGGATGGACTCCTTTCATCTCCTTATAGCTCCAAGCGAAAGCATCCAAATGGTGGTTCAATAAGCTACACAGCTCCTCCTGAGAGGGAGATAGGGATGAGCTGAATTTTAAGGTTCTTTCAGGGCCAAATTCCACATTCTTAACTCTGGGAGAGGTCGGATCAGCCACACAGAAGTCCACCAGAGCGTTGGCTTGGGTTACCTCCACCAACTCCTCTAATGGCAGCACACTGGGAGGTGGATTTTGAATTAGATTCTCAATTAGGTCATCCTCGGTTTGAGGACCTCCCCTGGTGGCTTCTACGGTGCACAATGGTGCGGAGTAGACTTCATCCTCGTCTCACTCCTCCAACCAGAGAGGTAAATCATGTTCTAACAGAGGTTGGGTAGGAGGATATAGGACTAGCTGTTTGGACATAGGCCCATTCTTGATGGTCATGTTCCCTGCTCTACAATTGATGTGAGCATCTGCAGTGGCCAACCAAGGCCTTCCCAAGATGAAGGGGTATCCAGTGAGTTTTGCCTTTGGTTGAAGGACCAAGAAGTCCGCAGGGTACTCCCAAGAATCAACAGAGACTAGGACATCTTCCACAATCCCTTCGGGAGTCATGGTGGAGCGGTCTACTAACTGTAGTACTGTCGAGGTTTTTCTCAAGGAACTCTGAAATTTAAGTTTGAGCATAGTATCCCTGGTCATCACATTAATGCAAGCCCCTAGATCAATCAAGGTGTGGGGGATGATGGTACCATTGATGTGGACATCCACTACAGGACTCCTAGGGTCCAAATATTTTAGACAGATTGCTTGTCCCAACATCAGATCGGACAACTGTCTTATAACATTGATAGTTGGGGCATCTCTCTTGCGCCTGCCTGGGTGCCTGAAACACTTCTCCTTGATCAATTTGTTGTAGATTGGTACATCTTTTATGGCCTAGAGAAGTGGTATTTTCACACACAATTGTTTAAGTTCTCCCAAAAGTTCAGTCTCCTCCGGGTTTGGTTGTGTGGTTATCGTTAGTCTCTCAGGAAAGGGTGGAATGGCTTTGGGTTCACTTTCCTGTTTCTCTTCCTCATCCTCTGGAGGAGGTTGGCGATCTAGGAGGACCTTCCCCGATCATAGGTTGATCTCCTGAATCTCCACAGCGTAGGTAGGGCATGTTGTCTCTCCAGCATATACCTGTTGGGCCTGTCTGTTATTGGGGTTCGGGTTCGATTGAGCAGGCATCTGGGGTTGTCTTGGAGGAGCAGGAGGTAAAGGTTGAGGTGGAGCAGGTGGTGGAGGAAAAATAGCGAGAGGAGAGTTGTATTGGGGCCTCCACCCCGGCTGAGGTGCATTCCACTGAGGTTGTGGCTGAACATGAGAGTGAAACGAATGAGCAACGGGTTGAGTATGGTATTGAGATGGATAAGACCAAGGAGGAGGTGTGGACTAGGAAGGATGAGCAGGGGGCCCCAAGAAGGTATATGAGTGGATTGGTTGGGGTGATAATAAGTTTGGGATGTCCCCTGCATCCCTTGCTGATAAGGTCTGGATCCATGCGACCTCCTTTGGTTGAGGAAGTAGAGTGGTTCAGTGGTTCCCTCGGCCCCTTCGTACATGGCTTTTAATTCGAGCAAGGTTGGGCATTGGTTCGTAGGATGGTCTTCCTCACAAACGAAACACACCTCTGCTGAGTGCAATGGACACTCGTTCTTAGGATGTTTCCTTGTGCATCTGGGACAAAAGATGGCCAAAGCCCTCTCAGCTTCCTCTTTCCTCTGTTGGATTCGGAAAGTATCTAGTTGCATGGCAAGGGTCTGTCTCATCTCACTTTTAAGGTCTTCCATTTGATTTGTAAAATCATGTTTGGAGAAGGTAGCACTGGCTGAAAGTGGATTCCCCCTACACCTTTTCTAGACTACCCTAGAGTGGTTTCTAAACACAGTCTTTATGTCCTCATAAGGTAGTTGGTACATGTCTTTGCCAGCTAGCAAATGGAGGTTATCTAAAAGGTCTTCAGGGACTCCTCGGAGTAGAACCAGCGTCAGAGATTCAGGGTCAAGTGTGCACTTGACCCTTTTATAACTAAGTTGGAACCTCTCTTCATAGTCTTCTAAAGATTCATCGCTCCCCATGGTCATCCGAAAGATTTCTCCCTTTGTTTCCTTTGACCTACAGTAGTCCCGGTATTTGTTGCTAAAGGCTTGCTGCATTTGAGCCCAAGTTGTGATACTGTTTCCGGGTAACCCCATGAACCAGCGTAGGGCTGCATCCTTGAGGGTAGAGGGAAAGAGATTCAACTTTTGCTCGTCTTCTGCATAGGTCATAAGTTCGACAAAGGACAACAAACTCAAACAAGAAGGTATCAGGGTCTTCAGTGGTCAATCCATGGAAGTGAGGTAAGGCTGAGGGACTTATGTTTTTCATTTTCGTGTCCCCATTGATCTCTCGAATGGGAAAGGCACCTTCTATTCTCTCCCCGTCTTCTATACCGTTTCTGCGTTCAACCATGGTCTCAAGAGGAATGTTTTCTTGCTCTTCTTCTGTTATAGGATCTTCGTATATCTCTGGAGGTTCACCTATAGGTTCTTCTGGATCACTGCCACCGAAGAAGAGAGAAGGGTGACTCGTGATGTGATAGGGGTGTTGGGTAAGAATTTCTGGTATTGTCTCTGTTCCTACGAGGCATGAAATGAAATCTTTTTGAGTTGATTTTTTTTTATTTTTTTTTATTTATTTATTTATTATATATATATATATATTTTTATTATTTATTTATTTTTATTTTTATTTTTGTTTTTATTATTTTTATTATTATTATTATTAATTTTTTTTTTTTTTGCTTGTACCTGCAAAACTAAAATAGATTGAACTGCAATTAACTAAAATCTCTCTTGTTGAAATGAAAATGCAGAATTGAAATGAAAGCAGGAAAGGATTAATCTATTTTTCAGAATTGAAATGCTAATCTACGCTTGCAAAAGTGAAATTGCGGAATTGAAGTGCTAATCTACGCTTGCAGAATTGAAATGCTAATCTATGAAAGCAGGAAATGTCTAATCTATGCTTGCTGAAATGAAATGAAAGCAAGAAATGTCTAATCTACTTTTGCAGAAATGAAATTGCAGAATGGAAATGAAATAAACTACTTAGCAAAAGGTTGTAGTAGAAAATAGAAGAAAAGCAGCAATCACAAATACTCTGACGCTTCTTCGGCAACGATGCCAAAAAGATGGTGGGCTCCAGTATTGCAGCAATAATGGTGCAACTCTTGGGACTCCCTTCTTTAATTTATCAACTCGATAGTTCGTAATAAACTTGGAAGCAACAGTGCTATATGCACAAGTACTAGCTCTTGCCGCAACTGTCACTTGATCAGCTAGCACAAGTCCGCTAGGAGCTTCAACCAACTTCTATGAGCTCTTAGAAGAAGCTTTTAACTGTGATGGATGAAAGCTAACTCAAAGGAGGCTAATCTACTTACAGAAAGAGACTGAAAAACTAAAAGGAAATGCAAACCCTAGCAAACCCTAGTTTTACCAACTAGCCCTACTGGTGCAAGAAAAAGGATCAAAGCTACTGAAAGAGATGCCATTGATTCTTGGGAAGGTTAAGTGCATGTGTCTAAGCTACTTCTGAAGAGAAATATGAAGAAAACATCTTTTTTGTATTTTTGAGTAATTTCACAGAATTATTATGCATGTGTTTTAACTGTTTTTGACTGTGCAGAGGTGGATTGGCGAAAGGAAATGCTTGCAGGAGGTTGGGAAGGTTAGAAGAGGGCCTAAGGGATCCCTAGCTCCCTTCCAAATAATTTCACAGTGATCGGATCTCAAGAAACCGCTTTCGTCAGCTTCTGCAGGAAGTCTATAGGGGTTCTACAGGATGTTCCAAAAGGGAATTTTGAAGGGTTGATGGTGGCAGAAAGGTGAAGGAGTGGGTATGGAGGTGAGATAAGTGTGTGAGGAGGTCTAGGACTTGGTGATTGAAGATGGAGAGTGGCTAAGGCGACTGGATTGGTTCGAAGATAGGAGAAGCAATGTTGCGAGCGAATGTAAGAACTAGGGCAAAATGAGAAAACGTGGCAAATGAGAGGCAAGAATCTGAGTTAGAGGACGAAGCAGGTTGCATGGATGGGGTAAGGATAGATGAGGAGGTATCACAGGTACTCTGCACGTTATTTCCCAAAACTGATCAAACAAAGACTATGCAAACCAAAGATCTAATTACTTTAACCTAATTTGACCTAGAAACCATAAGCATGATGCACAGTAGTTCATTGGTAGCAAATCATGTAAATCAACTATGGAAACCAAACAAGAATGGATATGACCATGTAATCACAACTGGAACCAACTTTTGCAACTAAGAATCTAACACTAGAAATTGCATGAAGAAGCAAGACAGTGTTTTTATGGCAGCAAGGACACCTTGGTCTCTCAGCTCATGGTCCCAAGGAAGGAGAGGTGAGATCAGGGGTTGCTTGGTAGCCCTTTTTGAAGATCTTTTTTGTTACCAACCTGTTAAATCAACTTAAAACATGAGCAACTATTTCTATCAGAAAAAATGAACTCAATGACCAAACAAGATTGTAACCTACTAGCAGAAATTAATTAAAAGCAGCAAAAAAACATAACAATACACAGAGGAGATCTTGGCACTTGGGTTGGGCCCAACTCCAAGAGCTACAGGCTCCTAAGAAGAAGCTCAAAACTAAAACCAAATGAAACTGATCTCCATTACTTAGAAAATAACCCTGTCATAAAATGTTTACAGCAAAAGCTCCACAAATGAGCAAAAACAGAGCAGCACTAAAGTGCACAATACAAATGTTCCAAAAGTAACCTATGAAGGCTGGAAGCCTTCCTTCTTATACACTACGAAGTCTTCCAACAGCCCTCCTTAACCCAAGGGGCTCAACTGCTCAAACTACCAGTAAACAGTCACTTTTCACAAAACTGCTCGGCTGCCCTTGGGAATCATTTTTGGTGGCCTGCTGAACTCCGAGCTGAGGATGGAGAATTCGAGGAAGGGGCCATTTAGTGCAGGAGACACCCTTCCTACGAATCCTCACCCTTGTTCCCTCGTTGTTTGGCTGTCATCTAGCTCATAAATGCTTGGCCTTGGTCCAAAAGTTGTCCAAAAATCTGCAATAACCACGTGTTAGCTTTCTTGGTAAAGTGACTATCCGCATTCGTTCAATTAGCATAAATATACTCAAAAACATGTATGAACTATGAAAAATGGTGGATTGGTGAAGAACAATTAGGCAAAATGAACCCAATAAGTTACCCAATTTGAGGGCTCCTCAGTGTGTGGGTCATTTCCTTTTCCAATCATGTAGGAAATTAACGTGCAAGCTATGCTTATCTTCCCTTATTTTGAAAAGAAAGGCAGGTAAGTGTTAAACATACCATGATTGAAAATATTTATTCCTCTACCTTGTATTCTTCTTCCCCTACTTTCATCATCACCATACATCATGAGATTTTTCATGCTTTTGTTTGGTTTGTTTATGGTGATTTCTATGACAATGATGGTATGTTACAATAGTTGGTTCATACCCTTTCAAAGCTCATTCTCTTTCTAACTTTCTGCCTCTTAGTCTATCTCTGTCTGATTCTCTTTGATGCTCATATCTATGATGTCTGCCATACAAGTGTTCACCACAATATTTAATTCAACCACCTCTTGAGACATCACTAGGAATAGAGTGTCTCGCTCGTGCATTATGATCACGATTGTCTCTACAGTACCTCATCTCTCTCTCATGAGATTTTGATCTCCTTCCTCAATCATCATGAACCTAGGTTGTATCTTGTGAATGAGAATGGCGCTCCCTTCTTTCTTGAGATCTTGACCATTTTATATATGATGGCATGTCTTAGTTAATGTCACAAGACATAGAATGTTTCCTTTCTCGGTGTCTCTCGTTGTCATAGTTATTGTACTGGCCATTCTTGCACTTCTTTCCAACATCATCTTCAATTCCAGCTTATTTGGAATCCAATCTTTCTCTAACACCTAGAGACTGATCTGGTGTGGAATTTTGAATCCTTTGCAACCCTATTAGACTCGAGGTCCATCCTCCTATGATGCCTCTCTCTTTCAATATATTTTGAAGGAGATGGAGAAAAACCTCGTGTAGTATGCTTCTCCCTTTCGTCAATATCTTTCAAAGGTGTTGGTGAATGCTCTTTTCTGTGTTGCCCCTCACTTTGATCTTTTATAGGTCATCTGAAATGACCTTGTTTGCTGTGCAAGTCCCTTTCAACATCTTTTGCAGGAGATTGTGAACACCTTCTCTTGTGTCGATACTCTCCAAAAATTGATCTATGATGACCTGTTGCGTGCTCTTGAATTTTAACAATGTATTGAGAGGCTGAGATGCAATGTTGCCTAACTTTGGCATCGCCCTCCAGAATAATTCCCCCTTTGTCTTCGCTTGCTTAGAATTATCCTACAACACCAAATCATTTCCTTGTCATGAAAACTTGCTACCATCTTCAACCACTCCACCCTTTCCTTTTCCTTCCTCGAATTGTAGTTCATGCTCATTCAATTGTTTGTTACCATTTTTAGTCATTTCCATATGTCCCACTGGATGATGACTAGAGCTCCTATTATGAGTTTCCTGAACTACTCTCTCATTTGGAACATTCTTGTCAAACTTAGTGTTCATTTCATCATACGTTGACATGAAATTCTCCCCTTGCATCGCATCATGTCTGTCAACATCCTCTCTAAGTTTATCACATTCTTCATTTCTAAATTTCATATCTGAGCATTTTTTCTTTTCAATAATTCCAATATCAACACAAATACATTCATTTGTCCTGTTGGACACATTTTCATCAGCTTTTCCAAAACCTGATCTTTTTTCTGGCAACTAGCCCAAAAATCGTTCCATTTCCTTATGCTGCTTGTTGTTGCTTACTGTATTATTAGGTTCAAGAGGTTGATGTATGTTACTTACAAGAGGGTATAGCCAAGTACATTGAACTGGGTGTGCCTTCTCTCTCTCAAGCACTTGTTTTATGACTGGATACCTATGAAGATCAGTGATGAGCATAGACCAAAAGTCCTTCCAATCCTTCATGACTACTTTGGGAGAACTCATTGTTCTGATTTGAATGAGTGCTGATCACTTACCAATAAATTAGATTTCATTGAAATCCATTAAGTTGATAGGATGCACAACTCTGATACCATTGGGATATTCGAGAACAATTTTTCCCTTATGTTTTATTTTTCTTCAATAAATCGTTACAATAATACACATTCATGAACAATATGTGTGCATGGATATAAAGAGTCAGATAATGTTTTGTCTTGGGTTTATCAAAACAATTAACAGCAGAATACATATGACAATGGATTTCACTGGTGAAGCATGAGTATTAAAAAACAATCTTCAACAATGGTGTAATTCCCGAATGATATTGAAACAATAGATATCCTCTCGAGTTCACCGCGTTCCAACTGTAATTCCACACTAGTTTATTGAATCCTAGAAATTAAAAAATTAATTAATAAACTATCTAATTACTACTTATTGTGGCCGCGTCCAAGTTCCTCATGTGAATCTGATAAGCGATTGAGGTTTATGGTTAGCGCTTTGATGGCATTTTTTCTGATCTTGCGCACAACCTCATGAATGGGTATCCCTAGACTGATATATCGCTCACGAATATTATTTTCCAACAATACTTTTGATTTGTATATTGCGGTTGTAAGTGGGTTGTGCTCAATCCATGCTTGAGGTTACCGACTAGCGCTTGAACCACCTTACTATTCGGGGAAAAATACCACGCCGGCCTCCTTACTATCCAAGAAAAAAGGACACTCACTGGTCTTGCTTAGCTTCACAGCACTTGTTTTCATTGTGGTAGGCCGCGAGGCCACAGATCAACTTCGCGATACCAAATTCGTCTGTCACTTCCAGGCACAAATCCCTTTGCTGGCCAGATATACGTAAGTCTTCTCATAACTCGATTTTGGTGCCTTTTAAATTTTGAGCCGCCGGGTGTGAATTAGATTTCGATTTTATAGGATGGTGATAACAGCCGCTCCCTGAGGTGGACTCTACACTCCACGTCGTATCAAATTGGTTCGTTGTAACTGAATAAAAAGTTGTTATCTATGGTCGAGCATAGGATCACCTCAGATGCCAAATGTGTTAAATGATTAGGATTGGCGTTGAGGTTGGAGGTTGCAATTTGAGTGAGAGAGATTGAATTGAGTGAAACAGGAGTAGCTCTCATCGAAGCAATTGCTATGGTGTTTCTTATAAAGCATCTAAAAAGAATTGAGCAAATGGCAGTGGGTAGATGATCGAGCAAAGGGGAGTAGAGTTGGAAATTTCTGGTAATTTCAAACACAAAGAACAGAGAACAGTGTTTTGTTTTCTCCACAGGATCTTAACACACACAGGGAAGCTAAATTTTCTAAGTAGACAGAGTTTTCAACACACATGGAAACACTATGTATTCATTAATAAAACAACCTGTTACAAATTCTTCCTCTCTCTCAGAGGGATTCACCAAGAACTTCGAGTTCCATACAAAAAAAATTATTCTGTCTCAGCTACAAATTTTTACACCACTGTATGTAAAAATAAAATTTACATTTACGGCTGTAAAAATCACTTACATTCACTGCTGGAATAAACACAAATCTCTTACATATGCTGCTGCATTTTACATTTCTTATCTCAACGAACAAAACAAAACATTTTTCATAATCTGTCTTTCCAGAAAATTTTACACTGCTCTGTAAAAATTTTACTTACATTCACCAAAAAAATATCATTCACTCTAGTGCTGCTGCGCATTCCAAACTCCAGAACCAACAAAAAAAATTACATTGCATATGTTAAAACAACAAAACAAAACATATGACTTTTTACCTTTTCTTGTCCCGTAAAACAAGAATTACATCCATAAATAAAAAACATTTTCCTATGCCCATACTTCCCGTGAATAAAAACTTAAAGACTTTACCAAAACTTACCTATCGTAATAAATTCATTTATTACTTCAACATGGTGAGAAATTAATTTCTCGTCCTTTTACTGACAAACCTGGCAGTCAACCAAAAATTTACTCCACGCAAGTCCAAGTGATGCAGGTCCGTTGATTTAATCGGATGGTTGATGGCAAGCCCCCGGAGGTCAAAATCGCACGAACATTGCCGGCGGGGGAAATGGTGGTTTTGAAACCATACTGAGGATACGCGTCAACTAGTCGGTGTGTTCGAAGCCTCCCCACAAAATACCACTCAGCATGAAAGGTGGTGCGATATAAAACAGGTGGTTTTTTGGAATTAAATACACGCAATTGAAATTATTAATATTTCAACACTCCCCTTTAATTTCAACTGCTGTGTTATCAGTCATACCCAGACATTTCCTCAAAAATTCAAAACTTTTATGTCCCAAAGGTTTGGTCAGAATGTCTGCAACCTGCTCTTGAGTTCTGCAATGTTGTAAAACAATTTCTCCATTGTTCACCAATTCTCTGATGTAATGAAACTTTGTGTCAATGTGTTTCGTTCTCTTATGAAACATTGAATTCTTAGGTAATGCAATCGCTGAGCTATTGTCACAAAAAATCACAGTTCTTTTTGCCTGCTCTTGGCCTAAATTCCTTAATATCCTTCTCATCCAAACTACTTGACATGCTGCTGCTGTAGCTGCCACATATTCAGCCTCTGCTGTAGACAACGCTACAATAGACCGTTTCTTAGAAGCCCATGAAATCGCTCCTGAACCCATGTGAAAAACATAACCGGATGTGCTTTTCCGATCATCTACACTTCCAGCCCAATCACTATCAGTGTATCCAATTAAATTTGAACATTCTGAAGTAGTATATAAAATGCCAAAACCTTTTGTACCTTTAACATACCTCAGAATTATTTTTGCTGCCTACCAATGTGCTTCTTTTGGTCTCTCCATGAATCTGGAAATTAAACTAACAGCATGCATTATGTCCGGCCTAGTTACAGTCGAATACATAAGGCTGCCAACTATGCTATTATACAAATATGATCAAAATCCTTGTTGTTGTCCTCTTTGTTGAGTTTTAATCCAATCACTGTGGGAGTGATTGCTGCCTTGTTGTCCTGCATATTAAATCTTTCCAACACTTCATTTGCATATTTCTCTTGTGAGATAAAAATCTTATTTTCACTTTGTTCTACTTCTATTCTTAAGAAGTATCTCAGCAAACCCATGTCAATCATCTCAAATTCCTCTTTCATGACTGCTTTTGAAATTATCAATAAGATAATCATCGTTACCTGTGAAAATAACATCATCAACATATAACACAACAATTAGAATTTTACCATCCTTTTTTTTTATGTAGAGGGTGAGTTTTCCCTCACACTTTTCAAATCCATTTTCTTGTAGATAAGAATCTATCCTGTTGTACCATGCTTTTGGTGCTTGCTTCAGCCCATAAAGAGCTTTCTTCAATCTGCACACTTTGTGCTCTTGGCCTTTCTTTTCATAGCCTGGAGGTTGTTCAATGTATACATCTTCCATTAACACCCCATTTATGAATGATGACTTCACGTCCATTTGGTAAACTTTCCACTTGTTTTATGCTACTATGGACAGCATTGCTCTCACGGTTTCCATTCTATCAACCGGTGCAAAAGTTTCCTCATAATCTCTCCCATACTGCTGCTTATATCCTTTGACAACAAGTCTTGCCTTGTGTCTTTCTATTTTACCTTCAGCATTACTCTTGGTCTTGTAAAGCCATTTAACTCCAATGACTTCTTTTCCTTTTGGTAGCTCAACCAAATCCCATGTCTTGTTTCTTTCTATGGCATTGATCTCCTCATCCATAGCTTCTATCCATTTCTTATCCTTAATTGCATCTTCGAAATGGGCAGGGTCATCAACATGACAATATAAAGCAAACAAAGAATTCATACCTTCATTTGTTGCCTCTTGTTCATAAATGTCACTTAATTTTTTGAACTTCTTACCTCTTTCATTTGGTGTACAAGTGCTTGAAGAAGCACTTGAATTTCCTCCTTGTGATGTTCTTGGAGAAGCACTTTCATTTCTCCTCAAGGGTGTCCCTTTCTACCCTTGTATTGGCGCTGCTGTTTGGGGATGTATTACAACCATCTCCTCATCATCTTCATCATGAGACAAACAGTTTTTAACATTCACTGTTTTCTCTATGCTTCCATCCCAAGCTTCCTCCTCAATGAACTGAACATCTCTGCTCACAAAAAAATTCTTGGTGGATGGGTTATACAACCTGTAAGCTTTGGATTTCTCACTGTATCCAATGAAAATACATTTCTCCCCTTTGCTGTCCAACTTCTTCCTTAGCTGATCTAGAATGTATGCATAAGCCACACATTCAAAAACTTTCATGTGGGTGACTCCTTGCTTTCTCCCACTCCATGCTTCTTCCAACACTCTATTCATGACTGCTTTTGTAGGGCATCTATTTAAAATATACGCTACACAATGTACAACTTCAACCCAATAATCATTTGGCAAATGCTTTGCCTTCAACATACTCCTCGCCATATCCATGATGGTTCTATTCTTCCTTTCAGCGACTCCATTTTGTTGTGGAGTGTACCTAGTGGTAAACTGTTTGTGAATTCCATTTTCTCTACAAAAACGTAGAAATTCTTTGGAAATATACTCACCTCCTCTATCAGTTCTTAAAACTTTGATATGCAACCCACTTTGGTTTTCTACAAGTGATTTGAAATTTCGAAATTTTTCAAACACTTCACTTTTGTTCTTCATGAAATAAACCCAAGTTTTTCTAGTAAAATCATCAATGAATGTTAGTATATATTGGCTGCCTGCAAGTGATGGAGTTTGCATCGGTCCACATACATCTGAGTGAATGATCTCTAAGAGTGCTTTTGCCCTTATGCTTTTCCCTGATGGAAAACTTTCTCTGTGTTGTTTTCCCAAGATACAACCTTCACAAAGACTGTCCGGTTTCTCTATCAATGGTAATCCTCTTACCATTCCTTTTCTACTCAACAAATTAAGACCTCCAAAGTTGAGATGTCCAAATCTCAAGTGCCACAACCAATTTTCATCCTTTGGTTCGCTTTGGAAAGCCTCTTGTGTCATTGCTGCAATTTCTACCCCATCTTTCAAAACTGCTTTTATCCTGATAGGGAACATCCTGTTCCTTGTCATCTTTACTTCAACAATACATCATTTGTTGGGTGCTCTATCCATGATGGTGCATACATCATTCACAAAGAAAACATTGTAACCCTTTTGAACAAGCTGGTCAACACTCAAGAGGTTACACTTCATTCCAGGAACATAATAGACATCTGCTATGGTTTTCTTTTCACCTTTCTTTGTAAAGATTTTTACTTTACCTTTTCCCATAACAGAGACTTTACTATCAGTCCCAAGTGTGACTTGTGACTTCACACTCTGATCTAACTTAGAAAACAGGGCTATGTTTCCTGTCATATGGTTACTGCAACCGGAGTCTAGAAACCATATATCATCACTCTTTGTTTCAGCCATATTATAAGCTATCAACACATTATATTGGCTGATATTTTCTCTAGTGATATTTGCACTAGTTCTATTACTCATATCATGCTGCTTCTTCCTACATTCATTTGCATAATGCCCATATTTTTTATAATAATAACATTGGACATTGGATTTTTCATACCTTTGTCCTTGAGCATGATGTTGTCCACTTTGTTGACTGCTGCCTTGGCCTTGGTTCTGATTTGGATTGCTGCCTCTTTCTTGAGTGTTTGTTGGACTGTTTCTTCCACCTCTGTTTTGGCTTCTGCCTCTTCCTCTCTTGTTTCCTCTGCCTTGACCTCTTCCTCTTCCAACAGACATCTGGGTCTTGAAGGCATGTTCTAGAGATGAGTTTTCATTCTTACTCAATCTCTGCTCATGTGTTACCAGTGATGCATGTACTTCATCAACTGAGAAATTTGTGAGATCCTTTGTCTCTTCTATGGTGGTGACAATCACATCAAACTTTGAGGGTAGGACTCTCAATAGTTTCTCCACAATCCTCCTTTCTTCAAGAATCTCTCCATGAGACCTTATCTATGTGACCAAACCGATCACATGTGTGAAGAATGAGTCAATGTTATCTGACTCCTTCATGCATAGATTCTCAAAATATCTCCTCAGCATCTGCAGTTTTGCTGTCTTCACTTTCTCCATGCCTTGATAGGTTGTCTTGAGAGTTTGTCATGCTTCTTTGAATGTCTTGGCTGCTTCTATCCTTGGAAACACACTCTCATGCACTGCTTGATATAAAAATACGAGGGCTTTGGAATCCTTCTTCCTATTGCTCTTCAATAGATCTTTCCCTGCCTGAGTTAACCTATTAAACTCATTTTCATCTGCTGGTTCTTCAAAACCATCTTCAACTAATTCCCATAAATCTTGAGAAGCAAACATGGCTGTCATGGTTATTGCCCAATAGTCATAGTTCTTCCCATTAAATTGTGGGAGCTGGGTATTACAGATATCCATTCTAGTGCTGGCTAGAGCCATTCTTGCACTCTTAACTATGCTTCTAAATCCTTGACTGTGTATTTAAAACAACTCACTGTCTTCAACAGCAACATAGAGAAAAAAAAAACTTTGAGAAATACCTTTGAATCTTTTTGACTGAGTCTTCACTCTGCTGGAGAAGTTGCTGCAGCAAAAATCCTTCCTTCAGCTTCTTTGACACCTTCAAAGAGCCTGGACAAGCTCTGATACCATGTTGGAAATTTCTGGTAATTTCAAACACAAAAGAACAGAGAACAATGCTCTGTTTTCTCCACAGGATCTTAACACAGGGAAGTTAAATTTTCTGAGCAGACAGAGTTTTCAACGCACATGGAAACACTATGTATTCATTAATAAAACAACCTATTACAAATTCTTCCTCTCTCTCAGAGGGATTCACCAAGAACTTCGAGTTCCATACAAAAAAAAATTACTCTGTCTCAGCTACAAATTTTTACACCACTGTGTGTAAAAATAAAACTTACATTTACTGTTGTAAAAATCACGTACATTCACAAATTTTTACACCACTGTGTGTAAAAATAAAACTTACATTTACTGTTGTAAAAATCACGTACATTCACTGCTGGAATAAACACAAATCTCTTACATATGCTGTTGCATTTTTACATTTCTTATCTTAACGAACAAAACAAAACATTTTTCATAATCTGTCTCTCCAGAAAATTTTACACTGCTCTGTAAAAATTTTCTTTACATTCACCAAAAAAATTTCATTCACTCTAGCGCTGCGCATTCCAAACTCCAGAACCAACAAAAAAAAATTACATTGCATATGTTAAAACAACAAAACAAAACATATGACTTTTTACCTTTTCTTGTCCCATAAAACAAGAATTACATCCGTAAATAAAAAACATTAAAATAAAAAACATTTTCCTATGCCCATACTTCCCGTGAATAAAAACTTAAAGACTTTACCAAAACTTACCTATCGTGATAAATTCATTTATTACTTCAGCATGGTGAGAAATTAATTTCTAGTCCTTTTACTGACAAACCTGGCAGTCAACCAAAAATTTACTCCACTCTAGTTCAAGTGATGCAGGTCCGTTGATTTAATCAGATGGTTGACGACAATCCCCCGGAGGTCAAAATCGCAAGAACATTGCCGGCCGGGGAAATGGTGGTTTTGAAACCATACTGAGGACACGCATCAACTAGTCGGTTTGTTCGGAGCCTCCCCACAAAATACCACTCAGCGTGAAAGGTGGTGCGATATAAAACAAGTGGTTTTCTGGAATTAAATACACACAGTTGAAATTATTAATATTTCAACAAGTAGGTAGCTAAAGTTATCTTCAATGAATGCATAAGTGAAAAAAAGAAACCATGGATGAGACAAAACAACAAATGGATGCAAAATTAGAATATTTCCCTCGATGCATGTCCCACAAATAGCAAGGAGTTAACAAAATTTGTTACAGAGAAGTTCTATAAGCATATATGGGGAAAAGAGTTGGGTAGAAAGAAGAAGTACTATGTTGAGGAATTCAACCCTACTTGTGATATCCAGCAAAAAGAGTACATTGGATCCAACATTCCATGGAGAGTAAAGATTCTTATTACTCAATTAAGAACTAACTCACATCAACTTCGGTGTGAAACGAGACGGTGGAAGAGACCTAAAGAAGCTTGGGATGAACGAGTGTGTACTCTTTGCACCTCTAGGGCAGTGGAATCGGAAAAACATTTCATTTTGGAATGTGATGCTTTCAGAGACATCAGGGACAATTATGACAACATCTTAGCATCAATTCCTTGGCATTTTCTTTTTAGTGAGGGGACTGTTATAAAGTTGGGTAAGCTCATCATCAGTTTGAGTAAGAAAATGATTGAATTGCAAAAGGAAAAAAACAAGGAGGTTGTAGTCCCATAGACTATTTTAGTCTCGTGGACATTAAAATATCATTCATTTTACTATGTTGCCTTAGAAATTAGAGATGCCACCCCATTTCAAAACCTTATTTATCCAACATTGGTGTTGACTAGTCACATCACAAAAAACCTCACTACTTTTGGATAGAATTTGTTGACCAATGGGACAACATAGAGAATTCACTTAACCAGAATAGAGCAAAACAAAACATAAAATAGAAGTTTTACTAACTAGGGTGGAATCTTTCACCTCTGAAATTAGTATGGAAAAGGGGTCTTAAAACCCTTAGAGCCTCAGGTTCAAGAAAACAAAGACAATTAAATTTCAATTCGATGATGCTCCAAATGAATCTAACCCTATTGTATTTATAGATTTCCTTGAGGGGGTTTTTCTCCTTAATTAATTGAGTAGGGTTCACAACAAACCTCAACTTTGGGATTTTTTGCCCCAACTACCCCAAAACTTGCCCTCCGCTGCCCAAACATTAGGTATTTTGGGTTTTCCCCTTTATCAAGAACTATAACCTACGGGGATTGATATTCTACTTCATCTCTCAAGAAATTAATCTCTTGGGGACATTACACTACAAGATAGCCATCGTGTAGAAACAACCTAAGAGACTTACAAGACTCAACTGATTTTTCCATAGAAGGAAACACCTTATACCAAACACCCATCCCCTGCTTATATGTCATCACCCTCTCTCTATGCGGTTTGAACAATAATGTGCAAGAATGCTCATTAATCATGTACCTACTCACATGAAAATGTCGATTCAAGATATTGCATGCCTTCTCTATGTATTTATTGCTAAATGCAACTCAAGAGTATGTTATTTTTGTCGCCCTATTAAGAATTTTAATTGCTCCACAATACTATAAAGCTTGGCAGTTGTCCTAGCACATTTGATTCCACACACCTCAAGCTCATTGTCCTTCTTTGATATTGTTCCTTTTAGCCTCCTAGGTTTTTCCTTTATTGCTAAGGGGCCTTCTGCAAATTATTTTTTCCCTGAGTATGCTCTTGGTGACTATCAACTAAAATCCATGTAGTCATGATGGACATCTCATCCAATATTGCTATTGAGCCTTTAATGAGTTCTATAGAAGAGGTGATTTATGATTCTTTTGATGAAAATTGTACCTCTCTTCCTTGCAAATATGAACATTTTTCATACCTAATAATCATAAGTGGTACACTTATCAAATCTTGTGTCTCAATACTATTGTCATCCTCCTGTGTTCTAGCACCTGTAGATGTCGAGGAATGTGCTTCACCATCCCTTTTTTCTTCTACTAGTTTTCCTTAACTAACTTGTTCTCTTCTAGAAGTAAGGCATTGTTTCCATGCTCCATCGTCACAACTACTCCTTTGTCCTCATTAATGTTTCGCTGCAATAGATCCTCACCAAAGTGATCGTCTATCCATGATGGACAATTTTTCTTCCTTCTTACTTCGTTCTTACCCTTGTTGGAATATCTTATGAGTTGCAACCCCATTGAATTTAGTTCTTTTGCAATGAGCTGCTTTTTGAGCCTTTTTTTTTATTCTCGTCAATCAGTCTTCTTGAGAATTCATGAGTAGTAGGCAAAACAACCTACTCCTTCATCCAAATAGCCAACAACTTTGATAGTAGCTTCTTTCAAATGGCATATTCTTCACCTAAAATTAAAGGCAATATTTTGCATGATGGTTACCATGTTTAGATGATGTTCTATAATGTTGGTGAGGAAGCATTGGTATATTTGAAGAATTAAGCCATTGCATTCTAGATCAAGCATAATGGCCCACAATCTGGTTTTTGCCATAATATATAAGACCTTGAGCTCCTTACTAAATGTAGGGTTTTCGATAACGTTCAATCCTTGGAAGATTTCCACAATCAACTATAGAACCCTTCTTAGAATTTTATCATTGTGGGGGGAACAAGAGAAATTATACTTATGATCACACTGAGGCAAGAAGTAGCTGCAAGTTTTACCTGTTTACAAGGTTGTTCCATAAACCTGTGTTGGATCAAGGCAAAAATTGATGGATTCAAAACCTAACTTAAAATATTCCAATCAGATTGGGTTACCTTAGACAAACATGAGTCCAACTTCTCCAATTTAGAGAGGCCATCTCCTATTTTCATAAACTTCAAATTTGACCCCAGTATGAACAACCAATTTCCCACTTCCTTTTATTTCTGTAGATTCCTTAGTTGCTTGGTTTGGAGAGCAACATGGGCTCCCTTTGAGAAGGGTTTGTTGTTTTGCATTGCTCTTTTCTCCCTTAAAATATTTTTGTCAAGGAACTAACCTACATACTAGTTTACTAATTAAGGAAAAGTGATTATTGTGATAAGCTCCATGTTTCAAAGCTAATCCCATTAAGCTAGAATTTCCCCTTGTGTTAAATGTCAAGGGATTTTGGGATACTATATTGTTCCCTTTTAAATTTAATTATTAGGCCTACTAGAGCCTTTAAAGGGCATTTTGTCAAACATATGGAAGGCATACATTTTCACAAAGTTCTTCAATCCTTTACATAGGTGACTGTAACAATGAGAATTTCTCAAATATGTGCACAACAATATAACTTTGGTAAAGGAATGAAAAATAATGACAATAGGGATAAGTTTCTCAACACAATTCACATAGTTATTGAAAACAAACCCCATTTTTTTAACCAAATATCAGGGTTTACATCTAAGTAATCGTGCAAGGGAACCTGGTATTGATGATTCAATTGTACCTTGACCCATATGGATCCTTGTCTAGATACAACCCTCAGATCCACGAATAGACTTAGTGTTGGAAAATCCATAGAGATGGCAATTAAATGATTTTCCTTTTTAATGACATTATCTTGTGATGTTTTCATTTATTAGTTCTTTCGTTTTATCCTTTTTTATCATCAAGACTAATGCCAAACAACAAATAAAAGAGTACACAAGATGTAGGCGTGATGCCATGGAAAAACCCCACCCTAGGGGAAAACCCAGTCAAATTCTTCCTTTATTGATTCAAGATGAGATAACCAAGACCCTTACAAACTAGACTAGACTCCCTCCATCAAGTCATCTTTCAGCTTTCGACCTTGTTTACGTGGCAGCATTACAACCTTATCCTTGTCATAACATCCAAACCTTGAACCGAACTTTGAAACTGTATCACTATTCTTGCATCAAAACTCTATCATTGTCTGACTTTTATCACTATAATAGTCTGAAACTTATACTCTGAGATGGCAGCGAAAATGAACAGGTGCTAAAAAATTATGTTCAAAAATCAAAGTGTCATAATTTTTTTAAACTTAGCTTCAAATCAAAGAGCTCTTCGATTCTGAGCTCGTATGTAGAAGTTAGAGTAAGTCAAAGTTCAGATTTGACTTGCTTACATGGCAGGATTGAATGATGTGGTAAGGTCCTTCAATGAATGAGGAGGTGTCATGTGGCAAGCTTCCATTGGCCCCTGCATGTCGCAAATGGCAACCGCAGGCAAGGCGGCTTTAGAAATCGGCCGCCATGCTGGGAAGGGTGCAATGCGATAAGGCATGTAGGACGGTTTTCAAGAAAACGATCGGAGGTGTGATCCGATGGATCACAATCGCAGATTGGCGAAGGGTCGGTGTTATAGAATTGTCCCCCAGCAGGAACCAGGTTGCGATGTGATATCTCAATCACAAATCGCAATGGTGCAAAAGTTCTACATATATAAAACCCCAGTTAGCCACCGAATTGTGAAATGTGATAAGTCCTCGAATGCGAGGGGTTCATCAGTTCCAGTTTATAGTGTCATCAGGTCCGCGATATCGCAATCGTACAATTGTCGATGTGTATACAAACCTTAAGCCTACCGATCCTTGCCGATTGCGATTTGGGATGGACAATCGGTGCCGATGGATTATGGCCTGCCGCTCGGCAAAATTCTTGCTCGGTTAGCGGATTTTTGGAGCGAAATTGTGGGTTCCGGTCGGATGTGGAGAATTTTGTGGAACAAATAGTGGGAAGGAAAAGTCATAGATTCTTCAGTTTTCCACCAAATTGGTGGCAAAAAGAGGCTAGATAGCCATTTTTTTTAGTATTATGAACTCATTGGAGCAGGTTTCAGAAGCATTTGAGCGTTGTAAACATAGATTTTTACACTTTTGAGCATAATAGAGAGGCCCAAGCCATTGGAAGCTGGACCAAGGAGATGTAGCCGAGGAGGGGTAATCTCCTTTATCATGTGCTTGTTGTAATGCGTTTTTGATGATGTTCTGTACATGTTTATGTTGTCGTTCAGTTTCTGGTTGATGTTAAATTGCTCATAAAATTAACATAAGTACTCTTCATTTTACTTGCAAAAATTGATGAATCCTTAAGCACAATGAAAGCATTTTGTTTATAATATGAGGAAGATCTTAGCATTGAAAACTAATATTATAAATCAGATCAATTTGGTATCAGAGCACTAGGTTTGCTTTGTGAAAGAAGGATTTAATTATTTGCAAGTTTATATCATGCTTACAAGGTTAAGACTCAAAAGAGGTGAAGGAAAGTTGGTTGGAAGCCCTGAAGTTGGGTCAAGGGGAAGAATATCAAGGTTTCCACAATCTCCAACACCAGTTTAGCCTCAAGTTGCAGTTGAGATTCCAGAGATCATGTCTCATGAAGGAGGACCTACAAACATGACAGAAGATGAGAAGACCTTTAGAAAGGATTTCTTTGATATGACAGAGATGGTGAAGGTCCTCTACGAAGAGAAGAATAGCAAGTTGCAAGGAGAAAGTTCCAAACCTCCCAACGGAGAAGGCTCTTCAAGAGGAGGCAATGGGAATGGAGACAAACCTCCACCCTCTCCACCATCTTCTTAATCTTCTTCTTCACAGGCATCTTCACATTCTTCCATTAATACAACCCTTATTCATATTCATCATCATTCTTCAAAAGGAACTAGTAAATCACCTTTTTTAAAACTTGATGTTAAATTTGAGTTTCCCATGTATAATGGTGAAGTGAATGCCGAGAAGCTTGATAATTGGATTCGTCAGTTGGAGGTCTATTGCAGGATTCAAAACCTTCAAGAGGATGACATAAAGATTCAGTTAGCTTCCTTGAGAATGGAGGGTGCAACACTAGTATGGCGGGAATCAAAGGCCCAAGAGGAGATTAAAAAACACGGTAAGATCTCTATTTCTTGGAATGATTTCATTGTTGCAATCTAAAGACAATTCTACCCTCTAGCTTATATGCAGAAAGTCATCATGAATTGGCGGAACTTTAGATAGCTCAAAGGTCAAAATGTGCAAGATTACACCCAAGAATTCAAAAAAAGGTCTCTGATGTTAGGTGTAGATTTGCAGTCACAGAACACTTTGTTGAAGTACATAGGGGGTTTACATAGTTACCTTAGGCATACTATCTTAATGTTTAATCCCAATAATCTAGATGATGTGTGTGTGCAAGTCACTCATCTTGAGGCAAGAGGGAAAAACACCCCAAAAGAAGGTAGTAAAAATCTATTTAAGAGTAAGTGAAAAGAAAAGGATTTTAAAGGGAAGGAAAATAAAAATGCATCTATTAAAAAGGAAGGAGAGAAAATTACATGCAAACACTATTCCAGAGAGGGTCACGATGAAGATCATTGTTTGAAGCTTCATCCCGAAATGAAACCAAAAAGAAACAACAAAAAGGGAAAACAGAAGGCAACTGCAACCATTCAACAGGATTTGGGATCCGATTCGGGTGATGAAAATAAAATCACAGCCATGGGGTTAAAAATAAAAGAATCCATTGCCAACACTAGTTCTTCAAACTCACAAAATGAAACTCCAAATAAAAAGAGGAGAATAGAATTGTTTCACATAAGGGTGATATCAAAACATAACAAGATTGATACGTTGTTTGATAGTGGCTCTCAAGCCAATCTTATCTCAGAAAATATTGTCAAGAGTTTAAATCTGGAAACTGTTCCACATCATACACTATATCCACTTGGATGGGTATGTGACAATGTGCAATTGCAGGTTACTAGAAAGTGTAAACTGAGATTCGTTATTACTGCAAATTTCATAGATGAAGTGGAGATTGACGTTGTGCCGTTAGATATTTGTGGCATGGTTTTGGGTAGCCGTACCTTTATGAAAAAAAATCTATCTTCCATCGACATGAAAATAAATATCATTTATTCAAAAATGGAGTAGAATATATTGTGAGAGCTCACAGCAAGAAAACAAATCTTTCATTTGTTAATGCAGGGCAGATGAAAAGGCTGGTGAATTTGAGCAAGAATTTCATGCTTGTCATGATCAAACCCAAAAAGGATGTTGATAATGAAGCTTTTAAAGGTTGTGATTCGAATTTGAAATCTGAATTGGTTGACGTAGTTAACCAATATGATGAAATGTTTTAGGAACCAAAGGGACTACCTCCTAAGAGAGGAATCTAACATGAGATATAGTTGCAACAGGATTGTCCTCTTCCTAACATTGGCATGTACAGGATGTCAGTGATGGACAGTGCAGAAATTAAGATGCAAATCCAAGAGTTGTTTAATAAAGGGATCATCAAACCATCTTCCTCACCTTATGGTTCACCTATTGTCTTGGTGCCAAAGAAGGATGGAACATGGCGCATGTGTGTGGACTTTCGTGCATTAAACAAAATTACAGTAAAGAACAGTTACCCACTGCCTCGAATAGATGATTTATTGGATCAATTGAAAGATGAAAAATATTTTAGTAAGTTGGACTTAAGAAGTGGCTACCATCAAATTAGAATAGCTGAAGGAGACATTTGGAAGACAACGTTCAAAATAAAACAGGGTTTGTTTGAATGGCTAGTTATGTCGTTTGGTTTATGTAATGCTCCTGCTACATTCATGTGTGTGATGAATGATGTGTTGAGGCCATTTCTTGATGAATTTGTCATAGTCTACTTAGATGACATCTTAATTTTTAGTAAATCCCGTGTTGAACATGTCATTCATGTAAGAAAAGTACGTGATGTCTTAAAAAAAGAACAGTTGCATATTAAGATGTCAAAATGTGAGTTTGGAAAAACTTCTTTGGTTTACTTGGACCATATCATTGGAGGAGGCGAATTGAAAATAAATCCCTCCAAGGTTGATGTCATTATGAATTGACCAAGGCCCAAGATAGTTACAGAGGTAAGAAGTTTTCTGGGAGCAGCCCATTATTGGAGGAAATTTATTGCTAATTTTTCTCTTATAGCAGCTCCTTTGCATGTGTTGACCAACGTGAAAAATCTTTTTCAATGGGGAGGAAAAAAACAAAAGGCCTTTGATGTGTTGAAGGAAAATATCAATACAGCTCCAGTACTCACACTTCCAGACTTGAGACAGTCATTTGAGATTTAGACAGATGCTAGTGACTACACTATGGGTGCAGTCCTCGTGCAATATGGTAAGCCTATCTATTTTTCATTCGGAAACTTTTAATGGTGCAATGATTAACTATCCTACAGATGACAAGGAATTGTATGCATTCGTGCAAAGTGTGAAAAAATGGAAACACTACCGTATGGGTAAGGAAACAATCATTCACACTGATCATCAACCATTGCAATATTTGCAACCTCAATCAAAGTTGCAGCAATCAAGGCAGTTCCGACGGATGGGTTTTCTTAAAAAATTCCAATTGGTAATCAAGCATAAGAAAGATATATACAATAAAGTTGTTGATATGATTTCTAGGCTGATTGTTAGTGCAACTACTTTACTCAAGCATAATTTTGTTTTACATGAAAGTTATATTGAGAAATATGCATTAGATAATGACTTTCAAGATGTTTATGCAAGCTTGAGTCAAGGTAACCAAGTAGAGGAATTGGATTATCATCTCCATGTTAACTTGTTGTACCATCTTGGCAAGATTTGTATTCCGTAAGTAGAAAGAGTTAACATCATAAGTGAGGCACATACTTCTCTTATTGCTGGTCATTTCAGTGTAAGTAAGACGGTGGCAAATATACAGAGGTATTGTAATTGGCCTCGTATGCTTGAAAGTGTGTCTTGTTTTATTAAGGGATGTTCATTATGTGCAATCAGTAAGCCTAGCAATAGGAAGTTAGGATTGTACACACCAATTCTTTTTCCTTCACGACCGTGGGAGAGTGTTTCTATGGATTTTGTAGGAGGTCTTCCATTGTCAAAAAGAGGTCATGATTATTTGTATGTAGCTATGGATAGGTTCAACAAAATGTGTATTTTGATGCCATGTAAAAAGCAAGTTACAAAGAAACAAACTGCTTAGGTATTCTTTCAGAATATTTGGGTGTATTTTGGATTTCCCATATCCATTGTTAATGATCGAGATTCTCGCTTTGTGGGGAATTTTTGGTCAAACTTGTGGGGATTCATGGACACCAAACTGAAAAAGAGTACAACCTTTCATCCACAAAAATATGGTCAAACAGAAGTGGTGAATAGAACAATGATACATCTTCTACATGGGTATTGTAGCAAGCATCCTAAGTTGTGGGATGAACAATTGCACTATATTCAACATGCTTACAACCGAGCCAATCACTCTTCCACTCAAACTTCACCATTTGAGGCATGCATGGGATACTTGCCTAAATCTCCTTTGGATTTTATTTTTGGCAAAGATGTTTCTATTGAAGGTCATAACGACATATAAAAAGCAACAAAGTTCACTGAACAAATACAATTAGTACACCAAAAGGTTCAAGAACAGCTTGATAAAAGCCAATGCAAGTACAAAGAAAGGCATGACAAGCATTGTCAAGATCACAAGCTCCAAGTTGGTGATGAATTTTGGCTTCATATTAACAAAGAGAGGCTCCAAGGAGAAGGTAAAAAGATAAAACCAATTAGATATGGTCCATTCCAAAATTTTGGAAAAGATTGGTAACAATGGCTTCAGGTTGGATTTGCCTTCATATATGAAAATTTATGTTGTTGTTAATGTTGATAATTTAAGGTTGTAGGAGCCTCCTTTGATTGAAGATCAGGGAAAGAATTTTGAAATTCCATCTATTGAAGACTTTTATCCAGAATTCCTTGATGTGCTTCAACAAGACACTATACTTGACAGAAGAACAAGGACATCAAAAAGGGGAAGTATTGATTATCTTCGAGTGGGGCTCAAAGGTACAATTCCTTCAAAGGCCAAATGGATAGAAGTTGAAAAGGTGAGGGAACTATACCCACACTTGCTGAACAATTGAAAGTGATCCTTTTGGGATCCAAAAGGCTTCCAGTGGGGAGGAGTGATCAGATGATAAAAAATTATGTTCAAAAATCAAAGTGGCAGAATTTTGTTAAACTTACCTTCAAATCGAAGAGCTCGTCATTATGATTCCAATGGTGTGAACAAAACTCAAATCCGAGCTAGTATGTAGAAGTTAGAGCAAGTCAAAGTTCAGACTTGACTTGCTTACATGGCAGGATTGGATGATGTGGCAAGGTCCTTCAATGAATGAGGAGGCGCCAAATGGAAAGCTTCCATTGGCCCCCGCATGTTGCAAATGGAAACCACAGGTAGGTCGGCGTTAGAAATCGGCCCCAGTGTAGGGAAGGGTGCGATGAGATAAGGCAGGGGGGACGACTTTCAAGAAAATGATTGGAGGTGCGATGCGATGGATGGCAATCACAGATCGATGAAGGGTCGGTGTTATAGAATTGGCCCCTGACAGAAACCAAGTTGCGATGTGATATTGCAATCAAAAATCACAACAGTGAAAAACTTTTGCATATATAAACCCCCGGTTATCCGCTAAATTGTGAAATGTGATAAGTCCCCGGATGCGAGAGGTTCATCAGTTCCAATTTATAGTGTTGTCAGGTCTGCGATATCACAATTGCACAATCGTCGTTGCGTACACAAACCTTAAGCCCGTCGATCCTTATCGATTGTGATTTGTGATGGAAAGCCGGTGCCAACGGATTATGGCCCGCTGCTCGGAAAAATTCTCGCTTGGTTAGCAGAGTTTTGGAGAGAAATTGTGGGTTCCTATCAAATGTGGAGCATTTTGTGGAACGAATAGTAGGAAAACAAGGGAAAGTCATAAATTCTTCAGTTTTCCACCAAATTGGTGGCAAAAAGAGGCTAGATAGCCATTTTTTTTAGTATTCTGAACCCATTGGAGCAGGTTTCAAAAGGATTTGAGCATTGTAAACACAGATTTTTACACTTTTGAGCATAATAGAGAAGCCCAAGCCATTGGAAGCTAGACTAAGGAGACGTAGCCCAAGAGGGGTGAACTCCTTTATCATGTGCTTGTTGTAATGTGTTTTTGATGATGTTCTGTACATGTTTATGTTGTTGTTCAGTTTTTGTTTGATGTTAAATTGCTCATAAAATTAACATAACAGCTCTTCATTTCACTTGCAAAAATTGATGAATCCTTAAGCACAATGAAATAATTTTGTTTATAATATGAGGAAGATCTCAGCACTACAAACTAATATTCTAAATCATATCAGAAACTCCCTTCCAAGATACGAACTTATTACTGTAAGATACCGAAAATAAGTGTCTCTGAAATTTTATTTGAACTATTCTTCTGTGATTTTTATGCGAGCTTTTATGTTGTAATCTGAATTACTTCAACTAGGTATATATATTAGTTCATCCATCCTAAAAGAGCCAACATGACCATGTGAATAGGTGTGTCACTATATAAGGACGACATGCAGATAATTGTTTGAGGCCGACTTGAAGACTTTGATGTAGAGACCAACTTGATGACTTTGTTGAAGAGGATGACTTGATGGAGGAGTCAAATAATAAATGATTTTGACATTAACCTAAAACATACAATGGAGGCTTGACCTATAATTGACCCCAATCATGAAACCCATGCTCTAATAATTCAGTTCATTTTAATAATAAAATTCTTTTCACTTTTGTTTGACAAATATATTACATTTTGACTTCAAGTACAATAATGAAGACCAAACTTAGTTACATTTTCCAACACTCCCTCTTCACTAGGGAGGTATTCATATTTACATATAATTACAGAGTTACATGGAAGATATCAACACATCATCTATGAAGAAGTTTAGGCACCACAATGCCATGGACTAGATTCTTGACCAGGGCAATCTATCCATTGGTCTCTCAATAATTTAGGCACCGCAATGCCATGGACTAGATTCCTGACCAAGGAAATTTATCTGGGTGGGAATAAGATGGACTCAAGATTTCAACCTCTCTATGTACCATCGATTTTACTTTTTAACCATCAACCCAAAGATCCAGGTGTGTGTCATAACTCAATGACCAACGCCACCTTTTCAACTTCAGGACCTAGACATCAACACAAAGTGTCGGCCATATGTCCTCCCAAGAAATGATTTACTCACAAAGAATCATCACCCCTTGATCCAAAAGATCAAGGACAACAAATATCTCCTGATCAAACTGATCAGTAACCAACATTCTATCAAAAACCCTTTGAGATATTTACTTGTACAAACACAACCCCAATCAATAATATACATTCACATGTACATAATAAAATACAAACTGTTGGGGTCTTCCAGACAACTTGATGTTGCTTCTCAACTTTTCATAATAGGATGATCAAAATAATATTTTACAGAAGATTCCTCAATCATACACTTTCCTTTCCTACTTCATATGCAACAACACATTCTTCAACCAGATCCCGCTTTCCTTCTTTCAACAACACCACAAAATGCATTCTCCAATTTCCTTCTCTCACTCATGGCCTTCACTAAAAATTACGATTGTTAGTCTTGGTCTAGTGCATGACAAATGGAGTAGAGAATTATATTTGTCCCTCCCTCTTAAATATAGAGGATCTAATCATTCCTATCCAAGGAATATTCTCAAACATCCTCTTATCCTAGGGAGATTCCTTTATTTCAAGCTCCCTCTTAACCTAGGGAGATTTTATCCAAACTCCCTCTTAACTTAGGAAGTTCTACTTCTTCTTTATGACATCAAAGAATATTTCATGTCTTCCATCCTTCTTATTAGAGTCATTCATATATCATGCTTATCATATCAATTTTACTTACGATCATCTCCACCAACTTGAAGATGATGTGCCTGCACAGCTTAGATAGCAAGTACAAGCAAAATTATAGAAGCATGATGTTAGCCATATAAAAATATCATAACAATGGAAGCATTTAGACTTTACAAACATAATCAGCAAGAGATTATATTTCAATACTTCAACTTCTTGCCCAGGTTTATTTACAAACCTTAACTCACATTCATATCTCATCAATAAAACTCATTATATCTAGGGTTTCAATGTTCTTTCAACGAAAAATTACATAGAAACAAATCAAATCAATGAATCTAACAACCTTCAAAATTCATATGTTAGATTCCTCACTAAGATTTCATACATGAGCTTCAACAATCAAAACCAATCACAACTTAATCAACATCATGACTAGCATCTACTAGGGTTTGATATTCACCCTAGATTTTCTCATTCTTAGAGAGTTTAACTACTACTAGGGTTTAGCTACAAGACCCTAGATTTTCCAAACATCATCCTAGACCATCAAACTTTGACTAGGGCTTGTTTCTAAACCCTAAGACTCATGACCATTAACACTTAGGTCAACACATATATCTAGGAATTCATCAGCACATCATATGCCAAGCAATATTAATATGTTATACATATACCAACCTAGAATAGGCTAGGGTTTCAACCAAATGAACACATATCTAGGGTTTCATTCCTAGGACTCTAAATACTTAACAAGGGTTTTGATTATAGACCCAACCAAACCCTAAAGATTTAAGGTTTCATAACATAGCAAAAAAAACCCTACTATTCCAATAATTTCAAAGGTTCGGTATCTCAAACAAACATCATTCAACCCTAACAAGTTAGGTTTTCATGACATCATCAAAAAAACTTCAAATAACATTTCCCAATAACCCTAAGCATTTTTAGGGTTTCAAACATTGACATTAGTATACCCTTAGATTAGGGCTTTCCAGAGAACCTGTCTAGGATTATATAAAATCAATTAAGAATATGAAGAGGGTTAGATTTATCAAAAGAGGAATCACCCTTAAACAAGAATATTTATGATTCAGGTTAGCTAGACATAATGATGCTAGTAATATAACACAAATTTCAAAATGAGATAAAGAGAATTTTATAGGATGCATAGTCTAAGACATACCTGCAAATGTTCCTTGGCAAACTTGGTAAGGATTCCTTGAAGTGTTCTCTTTGTATTGAGCCATCATCCTTTATACCTATAGTACATACTTACAAGCGCAACATGTGATACCAAGGACTAATTTAATTTCTTAAGTTAGATCTGCTACATAATCATGGAGAAGGGAATATTATGATAAGTTGTTCATTCTTTCAAACATCCGTAGAACCTTTTATTTGACATCCTAGATTACATGTAAATCATAGAGGGAGAGGATTAAGGTTCTAATATGTTATCGAGAGAATACATTCTTTATTCTACACTAGCTATAAACAAGAATTATTGAAAATATAAAAGTTTATGTGCATACATACCTTGTGATTACATACCTCTGATTTGACACCTTATTAGACTTGCATGAGAAATTTTGACAGTACTTACTTGATTTACCTTAAGCTGAATCCTTGAAATTTTATTCAGATCCTTGATATATCTCCATAGTCAGTTGTGCCAAGTTTTATTTCTTCGACGAGTGGAAGACAAAATATTTTTCACTGCTTTGATCTTATCATTGTAACAATACTGAGACCTTATTAAAAGCACAAAACTATTGTCACTGTGATACTACCAAACTGAAGTCATTGTGATGGTTCTGAACTGAGGTCACTGTAGTGGCACTTGAACTAGAATGGCACCGAAATTGTGATACTGAAGTAGCACCAAGTCACCTTGTAATATCATTGTTATGCATCAAGTCTTTCTCACTGTGTTGACAGCAAAAACTTCGCACCAAACCCTTATCATTGTAATTGCACTGGAACTACCTCACTGAAGTCTAAACTTTTGTTGCATCACCGAGAGTTTAACTTGTGACATCTAAACTCCATTTTAGATGTATCTGACCTTGTCCTTCTGATATTTATGTGAGATTTTCTCTGAACTGTGGAGCGAGTTATAGCCTTTATCGAGATGTAGAGACTGTGTCATCAACAAAATAATTTGGAACCTATTCTATGAAAAGACCAAACTGTTTTTTTTTTCTCAGTAAAGACTAATTCTATTAAGAGGACGTATGGTACAATATGAAGTTACAACCAAGAGAAGCAAGAAAACAGGGAGCCAGAAAGGATAGACTATCCACCTCAACCCCTAAGAGAAAACAAGAAGAGAGCAATGCTAAACAAGAAGAAACAAGAAGAACAGAGTAATAAGAACAGAACAAGGGATTCTACCCAACATGGGTAGAATCAACTAATCGGCATTTTTCCCTTTCTTTTTACCAACTTTGACCCAGCCAAGAGGACTTTGCTGAGCTGGCATGATTTGCAAACTGAGCTAGGCTGACGGAGAGGTTTCCTTGTCTGAATCTGAAGGAGAGGACTCATGAGTTCTTTTATGCAAGATTAGTGGGACAGAAGAATCCTCAGGACCAGTCGAAGGCGGATCCTGTGCCCGCTTAGCGTCCATTCCTTCTGCATCCCCTTCCTCTTCATCTGAGCTAGAATCAGGATCATCCATGGGGGAGGATCATGAGGTTTCCAGCTTTTGGATTTCGGCTTAGGATTGGCTTTCTTCTTTTGGGCAGGCATCGAGGGACACAAGCTCTGAAGGTGCCCTGTGTGATGGCAATTTCAGCAGCGAAAGGTTGTGTTCTCGTAATCCAGGGTCTGAGTCCAATGGAAGTCTCCAATTTTGAGATTAATCTGATCAGGGAGACCTTTGCTCATGTCTATTTCTGCACAAATTCTGGCGAAGGTGTATATGCCCTTTTCCCCTCTAGAGGTGTCTGTGGTTAGAAAGCGGCCTAGAGTATTGCCGATCCCTTGGAATACAACAAAGTGCCATAGATGCGCCGGGAGATTAGGAAGTCTGACCCAGATGGGGAGCTTGGTGATGATTGTTGTAGAGGGATCGAAATCTGGGAACCAAGGGGTGAGGAATAAACCTGTTGAGCCCCAAAACCATGGGCCTTCAGTTAATGCTTTTTGGTAGTCCTCACTGAAAGCAAACACTACAATGAAGAAACCCTTTGAGAAGAGGAGAACCTTGCAGTTGTTGGTCCAGTTAGAGTGAATCCATTGGTAGAGATCTGTTGTGCATTGCCATAGCCCATTGAACCTGCAAATAATGGCATGCTCTGCATACTTTTGGATTTGCTCATCCTGCGTTGGATGCATTATTTCAATGGAAGGGGTTTCCTCCAGTTTGTCCACCAAAGAAGGTTTGGGAGCCTGAGCTGGTGGAGTTGTTTTCTTGGGCATCTGAGCATGGACAACATCTTTGTATGAAAAATCCGCAGCTGAAGATGATTGTCCAACAACTCCCCCTCTCAAACGAACGGTAAAAATGATGGAGGCATTTCTATTAATGTTGTAAAAAGAAAGGGGATAAGGATCCTCAAGTTGTTTACCTTCGTGGATGAGTCGTTGAAATGCAGAGGGAATCCCCAGCTTAAATTCCAGGATTTGCTTGAGGTCCTGCACTAGATCCGAAGAGCTCACCCATTGTAGCATATTTTTTCTAGAAAGGAGCACGATTTGGATCTGGAACGAGGCAGAGTAATCAGGGTTCTGCTTTCCTTTGCAAAACTGAGACGAGAGGAATCTGGTGCTTTGGAAGCTCCTAGGTGATTCTTTTCTGATGATGTTTCCCTTGGAGCTAGGGCTTTGCTGACTGGTGAACTCTGTGGTGGCCCTCTGGATCAATGGACTGTTGGGGTGCAGGGGCAGGCTAGAAAAATCATATCCTTGCTCCATGACAGGTATTGCATGAGGTTTCCTGGCGATGTCGTGCTGGATCCATAAGCTATTGGGATGCAGGGTTAATCTGGAACCCTCGAAGTGTGATTTGTTTCCTGTCAAAGCATCCAAGATTTTGGTGGCCTGCAGAAGTCCCTTGAGGCCGGGCGCCATCCTCATCCTCACTGCGAAGCTGCCAACAACCTGCAGATAAAGAGTGTCCACCGCAAGATCTGCTGCATTGCATGCGCAGCTCGCTGTGAGCCCATCCCGTGCATGTTTCTCTTTTTTTGTCGCAGGGCTGCACACAATCTTATTCGTTGGGTTTGGCTGGAATGGAATTAGGGCCGCTCTAAGACTCCTGTCGCCATCTTCTACAGGGCCGAGCAAAGGCCAGGCGACGACAACCACATGACTAGTCCACTGTTCCGGACACAAAACTAGATCAGATCTAGCAAATGGAGGACCACATGGTCCATTCAGATCCTCTTATGTTTGGCTAGGTCTGTATTTAGGGTCAGTTAGGGGCATTAATACAAAATCAAAGCCATTGCCAAGGTTAGCTCTGAGGGTTTCCAGCACGTCGTCACTGAATGTCGTCTCAGCTCCGAAAAAAAAATGTGAGTCGCTCTTATCACCAACCCTCTGTCTCAGCGGCATTTTTTCTCCTTGGCTCTTCTCCGGAAATCAGAAACCGAAAAGACCAAACTGTTTCTCTCTGTGGTAGCACTGAAATATCACTGTTTTGTCACCTTGAGGGATCTTGACAGAACTAAGAATGCTTCAAGGATGTATACATGTTCTTCAAACTACCTTTGACTTTGACCATAGCTCTGATACCATGTTGGAAAACCCATAGAGATGGCAGTTAAATGATTTTCCTTATTGATGACATTATCTTGTGATGTTTTCGTTATTATTATTAGTTCTTTCGTTTTATCCTTCTTATCATAAAGACTAATGCCAAACAATAAAGAAAAGAGTACACAAGGTGTAGGCACGATGCTAGGGAAAAACCCCACTCTAGTAGATTCAAGATGAGACAACCAAGGCCCTTACAAACTAGACTAGACTCCCTCCATCAATTCATCCTTCATCCTTCATCATTCTTTCTGTGGCAGCATTACAACCTTATCACTCTCATAACATCCAGACCTTGAACTGAACTTTGAAACCATATCATTGTTCTTGCACCGAAACTCTGTCACTTTCCTACCTTTATCACCGTAATAGTCTAAAACTTCTACTCTAAGATGGCACCGAAACTCCCTTCTAAGATCCAAACTTATTACTATAAAGATACCGAAAATACGTGTCTCTGAAATCTTATCTGAACTGTTCTTTTGTGATTTTATGTGATCTTCTGTGTTGTAATGCAGATTATTTTAGCGGGGTATATATAGTAGTTCTTCCGTCCTAAAAGAGCCAACATGACCATGTGAATAGGTGTGTCACTGTATAAGGACGACATGAAGATAATTGTTTGAGGCCGACTTGAATACTTTGATGTAGAGACCGACTTGATGATTTTGATGAAGAGGATGACTTGATGGAGGAGTCAAACAATAAATGATTTTGACAATACCCTAAAGCCTACAATGGAGGCTTGACCTATGATTGTCCCAAGCATGAAACCCATGCTTTAATAAGTCAATTCATTTTAATAATAAAATTAGTTTCACTTTTTTTTGACAAATATATTACATTTTGACTTCAAGTATAATAACGAAGACCAAACCTAGTTACATTTTCCAACGCTTGGCCCTCAATTTTTTCTACTGCTCAAGTTTGATCACACACCATCAATCAAATCGGATATGAGCCCATTACGTGGGGAAATTCGTCCCTCATGAGTTTGGGATCTCACCAAAGGATGAACATGGCCCTAATTGACTTTTAAGCATGAAAAATGTATTCACTGTTGTAATGAGGAGTGACCTTCATAATTTGCTCAAACTTGAACCACTCCTTTCACCTTTTCACCAAACAAGAGAGCCAACAAAATGTACTTACCTCTTAATTTGACTAGAATATGAAAGGGCCTTCAAATGAATGTGGCTACTTAGGGTTTCAGGCCCTAAACTAGTTAATATATCAACCATGACTTCTACAACTTGACCTTAAACAACACAACCCTCTTAGAGAAATTAATTTAGCTCCATTCCTAAGTCCGGAGATATGCCTTCCAGGGTTCCACCTCATGAATTTCTTGGCTTGTAAACTCGTTCATATTTTTGTTTCTCAACAACCATGAAAATGATCTCTCAACAACCACTAGAATCTAACTCGGATTCCCTACTTCAACAATGCAACAGAACTCATCCCTCATGAATTAGCAATTTTTTGCTTCAAGATCTATCACTGTAAACTAAAACACAACTTACAAACAATCCAACAACCTTGTTGGAAAATCAACCCAAGGGTGGAAGGCATTATTTCGACTCCCTTTCGTGGCCCTTCAACTTATTAAATTAAACCAAGAGGATCTGGAAAAACTCAATCCTCTTGACTCATTGCACCCACACATAGATATTTCGGTCTTGAAAATCTATGTGTATGCACCTAACTTAATCTTTAAATTAATATTTGCAACGATTCTGCTGCAACATTACTAGGAATCTAGGATATGTGGCTCATAATGGTAACATCTAAAGAAGAAGGAAACATCTGGTCCTAGGAAACTTATATCAAGAAAGGAAATATCTAAATAATATATTTAGCTTTTCCTATTTGGAAACGCATAAGAAAGAAGGCATGTTCTAAATATGTATTTGTAATCTCTCTAAAAGGCTATCAAACCTCATGATAATAGAAGTGAGTGTTACAATCTTCTATCTTATCTTGTGTGATTGTGTTTGATTCATTAATTTTGAGCATGTTTTTGTAAGATCCAACTAAGAGGTGAGGCTCTCTAAGCCTCATCTCCCACCAATTGTAGATCAATTGGTATTAGAGCAAGTCGCTCCATGAGGCCTAATCTAATATTTTTGTTGTTTTTAAATGCTCGTTTATTTAATGCCTCTTTTTTTCCACCCACTACAGGTTCTTATTTTCCAACCAATTCAATGTTCACTTTGTTTCTTAATATTTATCTTTTTCTTCACACATTCCCTAGAAACAATGTCTCAGTTCCTCCGCCTCATCACAACATCTATAACACCCATTGTGATATTCCCTACAAGACACATTGTGATATTCCCACTTAGCAATATTGCTAAGGGAAATATCAATCTTGCCCAATTTTATCTTATTTCATGTTTGCAGTTAGGAGATGTGGGTTTAGAGGTCCCACATGAATTTTGGGATTAAGTGGGGGCCCAAACATTAGGAACGAAGGGAAATATTGCGGCTCTAGTGGAGTGTGGGGGCCACCCCATGAAGAATTATGACCCACATGTGGAAGAAGCTCTCATTTGAGGGAAGTTGGTGGGGAAAGTTGAGTTTGGCCCACATGGGCATCTTAGAGACTCTTTGATAAATAGAGAAAGAGGCACTCATTTTGGTAATTCATTCATATATTCAGAAATTATGTCTTTGAAATAGCATGCTTGAGATGAAGCCAAGTTTGCAGTGTTGTTTAGCACACAAGTGTCTCCGAGCAGAGATCTCAACCCTTTCTTCGGTGGAATTCGAGTGCCATCCCAAGGAGGGAGTCTTACCTATCCCAGTTCGTACCAGTAGCAGGGAGTGCGAGTTTGTGGAGAGAATTGACAACAACAATACATGGTTTGCGCAACTCTTGGAGGTTGTGGAGTGAACAAAGTTAGGGTTGAAACTTGAGGTGGTGTCTGGGTAAGTGTTTTGGGGGATTTTCCAGCATTTTAGTGGAGCAACAAACGCAACATTTGCTACAAGTTACATCTTCTGCTTGTGGAGGAGGGCCAAGCATTTAGGGGACAATTTTGGAGTGTCAAAACTAGGACAAACCCTTTGTGGGTTTATTGAGGAGAGGCCAAGATTAATTTGTTAGAATTTTTTGGTTAGATTTGAGGGGTCAAACAAGGTTCCCAACTTAGCTAACAATTAGAGGATCTAGGGGAGAATTGGGCGGAAATTCCAAGATTAACGTTTGGCCAATTCCTTCGTGGGTTTTTGTGGGTTATTGGTGGAGAGCCCGGGGTTAATTTCCCAGAATTTTCTGATCACCTAAGGAGGCCCTAACAACAGTTCTTTGCAACCAACAACATATTTTCTGGGTAGTTTCAGCGCAGAGCCAGGAGAGAGCAACAACCTATTTGAGAGGGATTTCTTATTGTTCATTTGGGCTTAGCTAACTTTCCTCGAGTTTTCCCAGGTTCACTCTTTCCAACACCTCATTGTACCCTCTTCTTATTATATTAAAATGGCTCAACAATGCATATTTTGATGAAATTTCATGGTCTGACTCATGTGTTTAATTTTCATGGTTTTATGTCTATGTTTTCTTTTTTATTTACTATAAAAAATCCCTAGGAATATTTCAGTGGTATCAGAGCATGATTTTTTCCAGATGTGGTTCTAAATCACACAAATGCTCAAGTGTTATTGGGTACTAGAATTCCAAAGGCTAAAACACTAGTCCCACATTATTCTCCAGATTGAACTTATGCCCAAAAATGTCTCAGCAAGAGAAATTTGAAAATGTTACTAGAAGCATCGAGAGATTGGTGGGGCTTCTGGAAGAGTGGTTGTCAGTAAAGGCAGTAAGAAGAGACAGTAGTTTCCGACCCACATATGAACGAAATAAGAGGAGCATGATTGTTGAATGAAACACTAGTAGCAATACTACAGAGATGAAGATCAGAGGCAGAGGTAGTGATGCGATGGGAGAGAAAATACACCTAGAGGAGGGAGTTCATTTAGATACGTTCCATCCAGTTGATCATGAATCTAATGGCACGCAGGAGGAGCACGAGGATACACCTAGTGTGACGTAGGAGTCACCCCTATTGGAGTTTCCTTTGGTAGCTCTAGTAGAAATATTGGAAGAGGAAGTTGAGCACACATCATTTAATGAGGCATCTTGGTCTGTGATAGAGCTTCTGGACAACAGCCACCTACAACTAACTGATGAACATGTCTCGCATGTTGGGTTGTCTGTGGAGGAGCAGTTAGAGGCTCATGTCGAGCCCATGATGGAGGAGGATGTGCAACCATCCTTTGGGTTAACCATTGATGAGGGGAAACATAGGGACCACACGTAGGGATTCTAGCATAGTTCGCTTTAGAGGTGCATTGACAAGATCTACAACGTTATCAGCCTACCCTTATGCATTGTATTGAGAGAGACAAAGTTGTCTAGACATAGTAGAGGGGATGACCACGTTATCAATACTATTGGGTCACCTTTTCCCATTGGAGAGAGGGAGATGAAGCTACCTATTCAAATCTCATGTATGCACCTATATAGCAAGATGTGACAACCAGATTTTAACAAGGTGCGACATCCGCATGTTGGGGTTGTTCTATGTGCAGGAGTTCGTTCATTTGTTCCCTCTCTTGTGGTTGGATGGTGAGATATTCTGAGTTCGTACCCAGTGGAGTGGATTGGACTCATGGAGATGGTCATAATCTAGAGTAAATATAAGTGGGAGATCTTAGACACCGAGTGAATTGGAGGCCCAAGTTGGCATTAGGATCTAGGTGGAGCTCCCTATCCGATATCAAAGAAGCGAGATGACTATGGCATTGATGAGGTAGTCAACCCAGTGATGTAACACATACATTCTCTAGGGGAATTCCAGTTGGCATTAGCGGACAAGCAATTTTTGAGCAGGTTCCATGGATTGTATTGGCATGTTGGTTGCACATGGGGTCGCAAGATGATTAACGTTCTTTAGCAGGCAGGGAAAATTTTAAGGATGAAATTTTTTCTTAAATTTTATAAACCTTGGTGAATCTCACAAGTCCATAATATGCAATCTCTAAAATGTTTGGTGATATTTTTGTAAAAATATTCAAACCTATAATAATTTTGTATATTTTATATATAAAATTTTGGCGATTTTTAAAGTAAAATATTTTTATACTATAAAATTTGGGCGAATCATTTGTAGAAAAAACAGAAATTTGTGAATCTTGTTTTTGGAAAAAGCATGGAAAATTATCCCACCTGCAAATATTAGCCCCTAAAATTTTCCCTGCTGGCAGGAGATGGTAGGAGGAGGTGGCATGGGTAGGCCATCGGACTAGGAATTGTATGGAGATGATGTTCTCCCATTGGGGTATTGGGAATAGGAGTCACCAAGGATCAGTACAACAGAGATATCCCCTCTAGCAAGTTTGGAGTTAGGCTGCTCAGGTCTACTAGGGCAGATGAGGAGGTGTAGATCACTTTGTGGCAGATGTACTTGCATCGTGGTGGTTGCATGGGAGCATATGGGATTCTCTATGGTACATGCGGGCATGGCATTTAGCGTTGGTATCTAGGGGTGCATGGAGTTATGCCACAGAGTTCAATGCTATGCAGAGGTGTGTAGGGGTACATACTTGTGTGTAGCCGAGCAAGATGATACACAATAGGTTGTCAGAGTGTTGCTGCTAGAGAGATATCCTAATGAGGGCATCAAGCACACCATTGGATTTGGTACACTAAGATTTGGAGAGCGAGTTGATCACAGGGACGATCATGATCTTCCATTTATAACTATCCAACATTGCACACTAACATAGGGGACTTGGATATTATCTCTTGATGCTCTCATCACGAGCAACAGGACCCATGAGGTTCATCTGAGACAGTTGGACGAGACACAATGCATTGGGAGAGAGGCCTTCTAGTTGTGGAATATGGTTAGGATGCAAGTTGGTGGATGCAGGCATGGGGGTAGTCTGATCTCTTGCAGAGGTAGCACTTACACCACCCTTGAGCCCACACTCGGGGAGATACATGATCCCCTTTTCGTGAGACATTCTGAGGTGTCTCTGGGGCATTTACAGTGATTGGTGGACCTTGCTTATAGGCAGGTGTTTAGACTCAAGGAAGTATTGAGGAGAACTTTTAGGAGGCAAGACAACAAATCCCACTATGTGGTATGGCCGATGCAGGGTTGTGTCACACACACTAGATTGGTTCGTGATGTATGGAGTTCATATATTGATTACATGTAGGGAACTGAGACGTGTTACAAGTTGGTTCCATCAGTTGTCAAGACTATGTCGCAGTCATTCTGGTTATAGAATTTAGGGTTTTGGTTGGTCGATTGGACATTTTTGCTTCGTGGTGAGTGGGATCAGGATGGGGGATGACCCAACTCACCCTTGGTTTGACATGTGGGGGAGTGTTGAGACCTTGATCGTATTGAAAGGTTGGTTTTCCTTGTTATTGCTATAGATCAGGGTGAGTTTTGGATGGGTAGGAGGTGACATCATGGAGGTGCTTGATTTAGATGCGTTGGGACTCCATAGATGTTTTTCCATAAGGTCCGAGGAGAGGTGGATACAACTTATCATGAGGGGGAGATTGTGATGATCAGAGTTTCGCAACGACAACATAGTGGCATCCTTTTTAGCATGGGATCTGGGCATCATAGGACTTGGCAATACTACAACCCTTGGGGATGGACTAATTTCTATAGGGGAAGATCATTCAGATCTTCCATTGGGCTTTGGTGGCTCTATGATGGCATGGGTGACTTCATTAGCAAGGATGGTGGGCCAACATGATGATATCAGGAGTATCTCACTTGCACAAGACACTATCTTTGTAGGGTTTGGGTGGTATCTTCAAGAGTATACTCCTGGAGTGCACAGGATGACCTACATGATAGGAAAACTTCACTAGGAGTTGGGAATAGTGCCAAATTTTCATGATACCCTACTCATTGATGGTATACAAGGGACTTTTGGTACTTGTACCAGGAAGGCTAGTGAGTGGAGAGAGGGGAGCTTCAGGTGGAACATAATGGCTTGGGATCTTATTATTGAGGGGTTAGGGACGAAGCAGAGGTTAGGGACGAATCAATGGCACATCTGGGACCCTGGCACCTTTTTGTAATGACAATGGGGAGAAACAACTAGAGAGAGCGTTGTTTGGCAGTTGCTTGAGGACAAGCAATGTTTTGGCAGGGAGGATTGTGATATTCCCACTTAGCAATATTGCTAAGGGAAATATCAATCTTTCCCAATTTTGCCTTATTTCATGTTTTCACTTAGGATATGTGGGTTTAGAGGCCCCACATGAATTTTGGGATTAAGTGGGGGCCCAAACATTAGGAAGGAAGCAAAATATTACAGCTCTAGTGGAGCGTTGGGGCCACCCTATGGAGAATTATGACCCACATGTGGAAGTCACTCTCATTGGAGCGAAGTTGGTGGGGAAAGTTGAGTTGGGCCCACATGGGCATATTGGAGGCTCTTTGATAAATAGAGCAAGAGGCACTCATTTTGGTCATTCATTCATCTATTCAAAAATATGTCTTTGACATAGCCTGCTTGAGCTGAAGCCAAGTCTACAATGTCATTTAGCACACGGGTGTCTCCGAGTGCAGATGTCAACCCTTTCTTTGGTGGATTATGAGTGCCATCCCAAGGAGGGAGACCTACTTATACCAATTATTACCAACAATAGGGAATGCAAGTTTGTGGAGAGGATTGGAAACAATAGTGTAGGGACTGTGCAGCTCTTGGAGGAGGCACGCTTGGAGGTTGTGGAATGAAGGGAGTTAGGGGTTGAAACTTGAGGTGGAGTCCAGGGAAGCGTTGTGGGGGCTTTTCCGACATTTTGGTGGAGCAGAAAATGCAACATTTTCTTCAGGTTATATCTTCTGCTTGTGGAGGAGGGCCAAACATTTAGGGGTCAATTTTGGAGCGTCAAAACTAGGACAAACCCTTTCTATGTTTTTCTGGGCTTATTGGGGAGATGCCAAGATTAATTTGGCAGAATGTTCTAGGTAGATTTGAGGGGTCAAACAAGGGCCCCAACTCAACCAACAACTACATTCCTTAGGGGAAAATTGGGTTGAAATTCCAAGCTCAACATTTGGCCAATTCCTTCGTGGGTTTTTGCGGGTTATTGGTGGAGAGCCCGAGGTTAATTTCCTAGAATTTTATGAGCATCCTAGAAGGCCCTAACAACATTCTTTATAACCAGAAACATAATTTCTAGGTAGTTTCAGCGTAGAGCCAGGAGAGAGAAACAATAGATTTGAGAGGGATTTCGTATAGTTCATTTGGGCTTAGCTAACTTTCCTTGAGCAAGCCTAGGTGCACTCTTTCCAACACCATGTTATCACTCTGTAATTTCCCTAGGTTGAGGAGAGAAACGCAGAGGTAACCACAAAATGATTTTAAAGTCGGGATCTAGCCCTTCCAGCTTCAGAGAGGGCTCTCTCTGTCTGCTTTGGATTTCTGTTTTTAATATCTTAGGCTAGCTATTAAAATTTGAGGTGGGTTTTTCAAAGGTTTGATTGAAAGATGCTGGAAAATTCCATTGGGCATGGAATCATAAACCTTTGGGTAATCAATTGCAAAATGACGAAGTAACTATAACAGGGCAGGGTAGGCAAACTCTTAGATCTTATAGAGTGCTTGTGTTGTGAATAAGATGAATATGATTTAAGTTCAATCAAATATAGAGCATACTGAGATGAATTCTATACTTAATATCAGAAAGAAAGCATTCATATTGTTAACAAGCCAGAGCAGAGTACACTTAAGCAAATTCGGCCCTTAATATTCTTGCAACAATAAAGAGGGAAAAAACATATGGAAACTAAGAAAAGAAACAATTCTACATAAGAAAACACATCATCAATTGCTTGACATGGGAATCCTGGAACAAAACTCTCTGTGTTTTTGTAAATTGATCACTTTGAGTATAATCCACAAGTTACATCAATGTACAACTCTTTTCTTCATGAATAATCCAACCCTGTTTACATATTCATAAACTGTTTATATAGTGCTCTACATAATAGTTTTACAAAATAATAGTCATCACATAATTACATAAACATAAATATTTTAAATATCTCTCAAGTTCATGTATGTAAAGATAAACTTAAAATATTATGTATTTCCTAGAATAACTATAGGAAAATATATTTGCATTCATTCAAAAGAAATATTTGGTCAACTACTTCCCTTGAAAGTAGAACAGGTCCCTAAACTGTAGTTTTAGCATTTCTACTAGCATAACAGGTCCCTCTGCAATAATCCATCAAAACAGCTCCTTCGCTCTTCTTCAATTCTGCTGGAAAATCTTTAGCCTTTAAAACTATAAATTATTTTATTAATGCTAATTCTCAACCTTTAAATCTGGAGTGGTTGTATTTTTTTTCACACAAGTTTGTTGAATCTCCATTCCAAACTATCATCCCCTCTTTTCCTGCCATTCAATCGTTTTTGAATCATCCATCTGTTAACACTTTTGTATGTTCTTATCGACGAAGTTCCCTCTTTATTGTTTCACTAATACTCCTCAGCCCCTTGCACTTGCTCCTTTGGCCTTTATTTTGTTATATAAGCGGGCCAATGATTATCAGGTCAATTCCATAAGAGCTCCTTTATAACGTAACTTACACAAAGTTATGATTTTATCCTAGCTCCTTTTATTTTAGCCCTTCCTGCATTTCTTCGCATAGGACCAAGGGTTGTGACCATTGGCTTAACCTTGAGGTTCTAGACATTTTATTCGCTGTCGAGGATTGTTTTCCTTTGCTAAGTGCTTTAGCGCCTTAGTTCTTTAAGTCTTAACGAATGCGTGTTAGCCCCTCTATCAAAACTTTTCAATCAGGGCTTTTTAAAGTGGCAAGTGTTACAAAGTGTTGATTTGCTTTGTACCTTCGATCATTCATCGCTGATTATGATGTCATCACTGCAACGTGGCACCTCGGAAGTGGTGACATGTGTCACCCTAATTTTCCCCCTTAAGACCCCTCAAAACGCCAAAACTTCTTGCCACGTTTCCTTTTGTACCGCTACGTCATGCTTACTTCAAATGCCACATAGCTTCATTGGAACCAATCATATTCCGCCACACGTCCTGCTAGAGGAGAGAGAAAAGGCCTGTCGTGCTTTGGTTTTGCAATGAATTTCTTTGTTAACTTGTTTCAGTGTTCCCCAATGATTTAACATTATTGGCACTTTCACGCAATTCTTAACACTATTGACACTTTCATATCACAACATTCTTAAGGTTGCCACCTTGAAAAATGCAGATATGCAATCATCGGTGTGTCGATCGCTGATATGCTCTCATGCACCATGGACCTCTGATATGCGATATGCGATCATTGATGTCCCGATCGCCTATGTGCCTTGGACCTCGCCGATTGCCGATCGTCGATTTCCGATTATACAAGACCCGTCGATGTGTCGATCATTGATTCATCAATTCACCATGGACCTTCAATATGCGATATCTCCTGGACATCCGATATGCTCTTTTCCCTTCCTTTCAAAGGCTTCAAAACCTTAACTTCAATAGGCCATATCTTTTCATCTAGGAGTCCATTTTTGGACTTCCATGTATCGTTGAAAATTTTCTTCAAAGAATTTTCCAATGAGAGGGTACGATGTAGACTTTAAGTCCTTCTGCTACTTAGAAAATAACTGCAAACTTCTATGCTCATTTTCTCTTTGGATAGCTGAAATCACACCCACCATGATGATCCTCTACATGAAGCCTGCAACTACCATATGAATCCTTATGAACCATGCATTGTGGCACACATTCTTACTAGTCTAGTTGACATCAGTGCCAACATTCATGCACAATACTAACAAAATCACCATCAATTGTCTAACATTCACTCATCACAAGACACTTGTGAAAACTCACTAATGAACCTTTAGGAACCTTACAATTCAAATCAAGACTAATGGACCTCTTTTGACACACATATTTTCAATGTCTTGAGAAAATTGAGACCTTAGTACAAAGATAATTTAGACTATAATACCTGGTGAATTTACAGGCTAAAGTTTACTAGCAGGTTCCCAAAATAAATAACTGCATAGAAAAACTTTGATTACCTATATTATAGGACCCTAATACACCAGATTGTACCCTCTTACTTATTAATAAAATGGCTCAGATCAACACAATTCATGGAGATTTTTGGTTGTTAAATGTGTTGAAATTTTTTGTATGTGTTTCTGCTATGTTTTCTTTGTTTAGCATTGTATGTTTCCATTAGGAATATTACACCCATGGCCACTTTTGTCACAAGTCTGCAACACATTTATAGTTTAGGTATATCTATGGTGTGGCCTGGTTCTGTACTGCACCAATAATCCATGAGTTTTTATCTCAGGAGCATCATTCAGAGAAATTTCCCTTTGGAGACGTGCCCTCCCAACTCACTTTAGTAGGCACCTGCTTCACATTCATCAATTTCAGCATAGTAGCATTCGACTTGGGTTCATCTAGAGATGTGCCCTCTCACCCCAAGCTGTGTAGGCACCTACTATTTCATCAACAGTCAACGTCACATCACATCAACTCCAGCATTGTTCGACTTGGGTTCATTGGAGACGTGCCCTCCCACCCCAAGATATGTAGGCACCTGCTACATCATCAAGAGTGAGCATAACATCACATAAACTGCAACAACATTCTAAAATCATTTCATCCATGGCTTCACACTTAAACCGAGAGGGGGAAAACAAGGATTATTTACATCTTAAACCGGGAGGAATTGGGTAGGCAGACTGTCTGGCTCATAATGGTAACATCTAATGAGAAAGGAAACATCTAGTGCTAGGAAACTTATATCAAGAAAGGAAATATCTAAATAATGTATGTATATTTTCCTATTTGCAACTCATAAGAAAGCAGGCATGTTCTAAATATGTATTTGTAATCTCTTTAAAAGGATATCAAGCCTCATGATAATAGAAGTGAATGTTACAATCTTTTACATTATCTTGTGTGATTTTGTTTGATTCATTTATTATGAGCAGAGTTTTGTAAGATTGAGCTGAGAGGTGAGGCTCAAAGAGCCTCACCTCCCATCAATTACAGATCAATTACTCAAATTAAACCCTTTAATATTGTAGGAAAACCAACTCTGATACCACTAATAATTTTTTTAAATTTTTTTATAATTCCTGAAAAAAATTTCTATCTCATATTTCTTCAAATAATTTCCAAAAAAAATATCTGAAAATTTAAATGAATTCCAATCAATTTGGAAAACCAGTATCTACAATTTTTTATCAGAAATGTCATAACAAAAACCTAGCCAATTTATTTATTAATTTTATGGGAAATTTATTAGCAATATTATTATTGAACTTGGTGGAAATACTAGGTTGGTTTCCTTTAGAAATAATTTTAGTATCTGATAATAAATTCGCCTTCCAAACTGATTTGACCCTTGCATAGATAATTCATCCTCCTTGAAGATATTTTTCTGCTCCAAAATTAACTAGAACTTTGTAAATGTTCCAGTTAGAATAATTCCATTATGTTGCAATACATATATCTCCAAACCCTAGATTTTGACACTTCTCAATCCTCCTTTGTTAAACACCACTAAATAACTTGAAGTGGTTCTTCCTCTTGACTAGATACGTTGGGTGTTTCACCGTTGAAACTAGTTTTGATCCCTAGGGAGGATAATTTCATCACCAAAGAAGATCCACACTTAAGGTTCCAAACCCTTACACAAAACTCAATTATCCCACAAAGTGAATTCATCAAATCTCCAATTATCCTTGAATGTTCTCCTCCTTTCCTTTTATTGAGCTGGCTATCTGAACACCATGGGTCAATACCATGGGTCATTTTATTCTTTTAATAAAGTTACTTATAATATTATTTCCTTAGTCTCTTTTTAATTAATTAATTCCCTAATATTTCATCATTACATTTTAATATGTAGCCTATGGGAATTTAGCCTACCAAGTTAGTCTCCATTCCCAAAGCTTGGAAAAAAAGACATTGTAGGGAGGTTTACTTCCTAAGATTAGTAGGGATGATAAGCTAGCTTGAAGTTCAAGAATTTTTTATCTAGATTTATATTGAATATACTATGGATCCTCTACCATTGCATTATTAATATGACATTTTTACCATCAACATATGCAACAAAGAATGGATATGTCAACTTAAAATTGTTCATCATAAAAGAGATTTGGAATCATTAAGGACCCAAAAATCCATTTATTTAAGAGATTAATGTCAAGATTGACTAATTTTTCATGAATTCTTCAAAGTTAAAGCACATGAAGGAATGATAGGAACCTATGAGGGGGTCCTCCAAACTCAAATTCAATTTTTTTTGTTTTTTGTTTAAGATGATTTAAATTCCATTTTTTTTGTAACATACAATAAAATGGAAATTGTGTCAAGCACCAATATTTATATTCTATATCAAAAGTCAATATTGGGTTCAACCTATGAAGCAATGTTTTTAACTCAAGGTCAAGAAAAAGAGTTTAAAGATGATTTAAATTTCATTTTGTTGCAACATACAATTAAATCGAAATTGTATCAAGCATCAATATTTGTATTCTACATACCCAGATGCGGGTGAATTAAATGTTAATTTATGGAATTAATGAATGGTGTAAGTGCTAGGTACTGCCAGCTGCAGATTAGCGTTGTTCTCCATGAGCAAATATGGCTCAAGTACGTTCACCTAAGGCGAGGGCGATTTGGCTTGAAATTTGTATTAAGTGCTCACTCCATCCGAGGCGAGGCTCTTGCTGGTATAATCATGGCGATTTTGGCTCTCCATCCCATTGTTTGCTTCCCCTCTTCTTGCCTTTGGCCTTTCCTTGATGCATGTCTCTGCAGCAGGTCTGTTTCTACTATTAGGAGGTCGCTCTCAGGTGCTATTGTTGTTGGAATTGTGCTTCCCTCCTTTCATTCTCAGGCCCGTTCTTTGATCTTGGCGCGGATTCTTGTTGTGTTGTCTCATCTCCACTCCATTGTTACCTCTTTTTCTAAGCTTCCCCTCCGTTGCCTCATCATGGTCCGTCAATGCATAAGAAGCCGCCATGGAGGGAGCAGTGGTGGTCGTGGGCGCTCTCAATCTATGCGCTCTGTTGATCTACCCTCGCCTCCTGCTGCTCAGCCCTCATCGCAAGCGACTTCACCTCCTCTCATCCCTTCCCACGGGCCTTTCCCACACAATGCTTTTCATACTACTCATTTGAAGTTTCAGAGTAGCCTAAACAGGCCCATTATCCTGACCAATATTACTATTATCTTTTCTGAAGAAGAGGCTCCGCCTCAAACTACAACGCGCTCTCCGGCTGAGCTTTCTCAGGGTGGTTACAGAGTGGCAGGTAGCCAAGGCAATGAGCAGAATTTGGTAGATGAATGCCAAGAGGAAGGGCGTGGTGAGCAGCATGAAGAGGGTGGTGCTCCTGGTGATACTCAGCCACCAGGTGGTAGCTTTCAGGGAGCCTATGTCTCGATGGCCATTGTAGGCAGTTCCAGTGACACCCGTCCCTCATCGGTTCTTCCAGGCTGCAGTGAGGATGGTAACACGGCAAGGAATGATGAAATGTGGTATGGAAACGCATGCCCGATGGTGGAGGAGCCTCCGAATCAGGATGTGGTAGTGTGATGCCACCTGGGCCCTTTCATACCTTCACTGTTTTCATTCTTATGGCTTGTATGGTTAAGCTCAGGCGGTTTTGGTTTTGCAGCTCTGGTTCTGCCTCTGTAGTTTGGTAGCTTCGTTATTTTTCCTAGTGGGGCGACAGTCTGTAGCTCTATTGCGGTTTTGGCCAGTGTCTTTGTCTCTTATTTCTAGTCTCGACAATTTCATAGGGGGTTATCCCATCTCTTCATCATGATTTTTTGTTAAATTATGGTTCCTATGTTTGGCTCCTTCAAGATTTTCCCACTCTGATATGGGTCATACACCATTACCAAGGTTGTAGGGGACAATTCCCTTCGAGCTCAACATTCCCCCTTTCCTTGGTCTGCACCCAGTGTTCAATGTAGACTGCCTTCGACCATACTTTCCACCATCGTTGGACACATTTGACATTGCAAAACAACTCACACCAATAGATTTGAAACAAGACCGGATGGAATAGGCCACAACTGATCAAATCATGAACACGTAGATCAAGAACACTCACCAGTAGAAGATCAAACTATACCAGGTTTTCAAAACTGGCCAATTCCTGCACCAAAGCAAGTGGCTCACCGAGGACCAAGTTCAACAAAAGTTTCCCCATCTCATGGAGGCACTCAACGCAATGGGGACCATTGCTTCCTAAGGGGGGAGGATTGATCAAGGTGGATATTGGTGGCCACTCTCCTATTCCACTTGGACTCCCATCGTTGTTTCATTTCAGTTTCCTTAATTCTAGCACAACTTACTATTTTTGGCAGTTTTTCGGGTCCTAAACTTCCAGAGTCGTTTTGAGGGTCCAAATGATATTTTCAGGGAAAATGGAGAGACTAGAAAAGTCCCAAACCAATTTATTGGTTTTTTTCCCTACTTTTCAATATCTTCAAAATGAGGTATTATGATAGCTAAAGAGAGATCATATGCCAAAGTTACGACCCTCGGAAGTTGATGTACCAATTTACCCAAACGGGGCTCACAATGTTGGTGCTTCATCTCCTAAGGTTAGGTTTTTGGATGTTTAGGGTTTTCCAATATTTCTGAATAGTAAATAGGCCTTTGAGCCTCATTGTAACACAGTTCAAAGGCATGTAGCTGCCACATATCTTCTCAGAGATAAGATACCATCGACTGAGCTAGTTTTATTTCTATTTTGTTTGTAAGCATATTTCAGTGTTTGAAATTAATTAAATGAAGTGTTATTTATGTTGCATATTTGTATTTATGGTTATATCGGTAATTTGTTGTGTGCCTGTTTAAGTTCGGATCACATTGCAACTTTTGTCACAAGTCTACAACACATTTATAGTTCAGGTATATCTCTGGTGTGGCCTGGTTCTGTACTGTACCAAGAATCCATGAGTTTTTATATCAGGAGAAACATTTAGAGCAGTTTCCCTTTGGAAACATTCCCTCCCACCTCGCTTTAGTAGGCACCTACTTCACATTCATCAGTTTCAACATAGTAGCATCTGGCTTGGGTTCATTTGGGGACGTGCCCTCCCACCCCAAGCTATGTAAGCACCTACTATTTCATCAATAGTCAACATCACATCACATCAACTCCAACAACATCTGACTTGGGTTCATTGTAGACATGCCCTCCAACCCTAGGCTATGTAGGCACCCGCTACTTCATCAACAGTGAGCATCACATCACATCAGCTCTAGCAACGTTCAAAAACCATTTCAGCCATGGATTCACACTTAAACCGAGAGGCGAAAGTAAGGGACACCTTCCATCTAAACCAAGAGGAATTGGGTAGCTAGACTATCTAGCTCATAATGGTAACATCTAATGAGGAAGGAAACATCTACTCCTAGTAAACTTATATCAAGAAAGGCAATATTTAAATAATGTATTTAGCTTTTCCTATTTGTAACTCATAAGAAAGCAGGCATGTTCTAAATATGTTTTTGTAATCTCTTTAAAATTCTATCAAGCCTCATGATAATAGAAGTGAATTGGTGAGTGCCAGTATTGCAGCAAGAATGCTGCAACTCGTGGGCTGCCAACTTTACTTTTATCAACTCGGTAGTTCGTAACAAACTTGGAAGCGTCAATGCTATATGCACAAGTGCTAGTTCTCACTGCAGGTTGTCACTTGGTCAGCCGACGCAAGATCAGTAGGAGCTCAACCCAACTTCTATAGAATTCAGAAGAAGCTCTATGTGTGATGAAAGGAAAGAAAAATTATTCTTCAAATGATATTCTAACTGCAGAAAGGAGAAACACTGGAATGTAAAGTAGAACCTAGTAAGCCCTAATTAACAAGCTAATTCTACTTTTGCCAAAAACATTATGAAAACCATGAAAGAAATGCCATTACCTACTCAAGGGAATAAATAAGATCTAACCATGCTATTTCTGGAAGTAAATAAGCAAAAATCATATTTTTGGATTTTTATGTGTTTTTATGTGAATTTAACATGCATCTAATTTATTGTGTGTGAGTGTGGCAGCGAACAGGTGGTGTTAGAGGGTGGTTTTGGAGCTTGGGAGGATGTAGTATGGTGTGGATGGGTTCTAGGAGGTCTTAGGTGGCCTTCTGGAGGCTTTTCCCACACTCAAACTTTAAAAGAAAGCTTACAGGAAAAACTACAAGAGGACACATGAAAACTACAAGAGGAAAACATGGAAACTAAAGGAGGCCTACAGGAGGAGGCCGAGAGAAATTTTCATTGTTTTGAGGGTGTGAGAGTGGGTGGAAAAGGTGGATGAAGTTTGGAATGAGATGTTAGGGTGCCTAAGATCTACCCTGAATCATCAAGAGAGAGAAAGATGATTGGGTTTGCTCAAGGAGAGACGAAGAAGTTCTATGGAAAATGAAGGAAACTAGGGAAGAGCTAAGGTGAGGTTTGGGAGACCTATAGAGCATGGATTAGTTGGAGGGTGTGATTGCTGGTAAGTTGGCCTACTACTGGAAGAGATCTGCTGCATAGAAACTGACAGTCAACCAAAAAAATCAAGTAACCAATGAAATGAGTGCATCCTAGGAAAAACGAAGTTTTGCATTAAAATGACCTAAACTATGATGCATAGAAAGAAATGTTGGGAAATGCTTTAAGAAAGGAAAGCATGCAAAAGGACTATTGCAAATTAGGAAGTGAACATGATAAATAAGATCTAAAGCAAAGAAAAATTGGACTATCAACCTATTAGAGAGATGTAAACACTAGGAGTCCTAGGAATGAGGAAAATCTGTGTTTTTGGGGAAACAAGAGAGACTATTCCCCAATCATGGTCCCAGAGGGAGGAAGAGAGGCCAAGGCACTGTTGCTAGCCTTTTGAATCTTCCCTAATCACTACCTAACCTGCTACAAAATGCATAAATGGAAGCAAACTACTAAATCATCAAAAGCAACCTATTCTTAACCATAAAAGAAATGCATCTAACAACAAACTAATCTACAAACTGAAGTGAAGCATACAAATACAATTGAAGAGAAGCTTGGAAACTTGGATTGGGCCCTAACCCAAGAGCTTCAGCCCTCTGAGGTAACTCAGTGCTATCTCAAAAAGGATTCCATTTTCATTATCAAAAAATAGCAAGATTACATAAAACTGTCATAAAATAGTCAGCTCGAAATTTGAGCAGAGTTTACATAAGAAAAAAGTTTGCCCTCATGAGGCCTTAGGCCTCTCTACTTATACCTTTGAAGCTACCAACATCTTCCTTAAGATCAATGAGGCTTGGCTCCCAAAACTCGAGATAACTAACAATCATCTTCCACTTGCTCGGCTACCTTCTAGTGCATGATTCGTCTGCTTCTACTCCAAGCTGAATGAACGGGAATTCAAAGTGAGGAGCAATGAATGAGGGGGATTCCCTCCTATAAGTCCTCTCCTCTGTCTAATTTGAGTTATTGCTACAGTTTAACCACTAGATCCTTGACTTTGACCTTGAAATCCATCAATAATCTACATTAAATACATGTTAGACCACATGGCATAATAACTAACTCAACTCACCCTATAAGCACAAATAATCAGAAAATCATACAATAAGCTAAGAGAATGGTTGATTTGACTAGGTTAGGAGGTAAAATGAGCCCATATAATTGCCAATTTATGAGGCTCATCATCACCCCCTACTGAAGGTGTTGCTCAACCTCTGAGCAACCTAGTCAATCTCTTCGTCTTTCATGGCCTTGGTGGCCTCCCTCACATTCCAGGCTTCTGATGCGGTCTTTTCATGTTCTCCATACAATCCTACCTTTCTATCTATGTCCTTCCACTACTTCTCTTCTTCTTCTCTTCTACCTTCCAGCATGCCTAATATCAGTGGAGGACTCAGTTTGAGGCCAATCCTTTTGACCTTCAGCCTTTGCATGGAGTGCTTGTACACTAGCACTCTTTTCAATGCCTCCCTCAGCCTCATGGGCGAATGGTATTCTCTGATCTACAAGCTGTGAGGTAGGGTGTTCCATCTTCTCATGCATGCATGCACACAGTCATCCCCAAGTAGCCTAGGCATATCTTCAAAGTGTGCAATGGCTTGTTCCTAATTGGCTAGATATTTAGGGGTGATCTGAGGGTCATTGGCAAGCAGGTTGTGTGTGTTGATGAGTGCCATAGGATCTGATGGCTCAGATCTTATCATCAATGGTTCATTCTACTCTTTTATTAACAATTTTTTCATTTCTACTGCCCTCAATTCTTCATGGTTCATTCATGATGCCATGACCATTTAATTGCAGATCCCGTAGCTTGGCATTGAGGTCCCACACATTCAGGTTTGTGAGGGCCATGTTGTGTAGATAGAACTTTGCCATCTTTGCTTTGTCCCCAGAGGTGCTTTGGTCACACAAATCCATGAACTACATGTAGTCTTGGAAAGGCATTGTGCCTCTTTGTGCCAAAGTTTTTATTTGGAATTGAAGCCATTGATCTTTCAGATAGAGGCCATAAGATTTGGCTAGTGTTCTACATTGTAATGCTTCCATGGATAAGCTGGCCATGTATGCCAAATGAGTCTTTTATCCTTCAATTGCCTCCTTAGTAATTCATTTTCATTCTCAAGGTGGCTTCTTGTAATGGCTTCTTATTCTTTGAGAGCACTCAATTCCATGCCCATTTCCTTGAGTTTGTCTTCCATGTGGCCAATATCCTCAACTCGTTTGGACTTGGCTATCTACACCTATGTGTTCTTACTCTCTCTTTTTCAAATTCAAAAAATAGTGGAATTGAAAATTTTTGGGCCATTATCTTGCCTCCCTCAAGTAGTGTGTAATAGGATTCAATATTAGGTTGGGGTTAGGTTCTTGTAGCTCTTGTGCTTCCTCTTTCACCTCTGGCTGTCCTCCTATCTTTTCCTCAAGCTTTTGTGTCTTCTGTAGGACTATTTTGGGGTCCTGTAGAATTGCCTTCCCATTCCATGTACAAGATCTTGTAGTCCTTATTTCATAGGTTATGGGTGTTTTGGAAGGAGATTCTTTCACCTGGGAAGATGGTGAATCTTCAATGTTAATGGGAGTTTTTGATGAGCGCTGAGGTTTGCCTATTTTAATTCTGGTACTCTTCCTTGCCCTAAAATACATGGAGGTCTTTATTTTCCCCTTCTTCTTCTTCTTGACTGGTGTACCTAGGGCAGCGAGGGCATCTACTGCTTCTCTTTCCAAAGTGCTAGGGGACTCTTCTCTTTCCTTTGCCCTCTCTGCATCCTTTTCTCCCTCTTCTGTCTCTTTTTCCTCCTCCTTCTATGTCTCTTTTTCTGCCTCCTAGTTTGTATCTTCAACTCTTCCCTCCTCTATTCCTTTTCTTTTCTCCTCCCTCTCTTGCTTTGCTATGTCACCACTGGCTTCATCTTCTCCTCCTTGTTGTTCTCCCTCTTCACTGACTACAGGACTAGCATCATAGGTTAATGCCTTGATGTCATCCTCAACTGTCATATTTCTAGAAACTTCCCATGCTATAGGGATTGTAAGGGTATGGAGGGATTCCTCTACTAGGATTTTGATTAGGCCATGGTGAGATAGCTGCTGTGAATTTCCTTCGTGTACCTTGGTGCTCGATTCAATGAGGGATTGAAGGAGAAAGTAAGGGATACTGAGCTTTTGATGTGCTGGGGTATCCATGCCATATCTCAATTCTTGGAGGATTTTGAAATGATATCCATAAACAATGTTGTACCTCCCCTTACAAGAAATGTATTTTATTACTTGGTAGCTAACCTTATCCCAGGGATATGGTATACTAGCCCTCCTAATTCCATTTTTGTCTTCAACAGGGGTTTCATTATCTTGGAAAAAATTTCTTCTTAGTAGTCTGGACAATTGGTTTCTCATCTTTACTCCAAGGTAGCCCAAGAGGAAGGGTAGCGACCCTACTGATGAATACAGAGGTTATTTCAATGGAGAGGCCTCTAATGGTTATAGTAGCATGATTTCTTGTGTGAGGAACTAGAGAGAGAAAATTCATGGGAAATTTCATCATCAGACCCTCTAAACTTCTCAAAGAAATTCATCCAGTTTTCCCTTGTAAATATTTCCACCACTTGAAGATGTGCATGGAGTCTAGTGGAGTTAGTGGGCTCTTTTCTCATAAAGCCCCCTATCATACTACCTGTACTCCTTTTGACAAACCAGATATGGAGGTGGAGACAAAGAATTTTGAGTGAAATAGGAAAACAGAAAGGACCGTGTTTTTTTTTTAAACAAATATTTATTTATTTATTTATTAATGTTTTTCTACCCTCTCAAAGACTCATTTAATCTTCAATTCAAACCTAACGCTCTCATATTTTGATATTCAAGAGAGGGAATTCATGAACCCTACCTCTTCAGACTGATATTCGTGCCAAAAATTATGTTTCCTCCCTTCAAAATGACTCACTACCCCTCCTGTAGAAGCCTGTTGTCCCTCTTGTAGATTTCCTGTAGGTGCTCCTGTAGAAAATGATGAGAGAAAAAATATGGAGGAAATTGATGGAGGATAGTGGATACGAGGTTTTGGGGGCACAAGAAGTCTGCGGGAGTTACAAGGAAAAACTGAAGAAAAGGTGGTGATAATGCGTGGGGAGGAGTGCTCATTACCTTTTATGGTTGTTCTCGGTTATGAGCGCTGAGCTAGCAAGGTGTACGTTGCCCAGATTAGGACCGTTGGTCCCCACCTACTTGGTCATCATAACCCCCCTCATAATCATCACCTCATCACTACATCAGAGTTAACTCTTCCTCCCACTACCTTTCCTTCGCATCTTTTGCTTGAGTTCAATGTGTGCACGTGTGGGTGGTATCTCGATTAAGTGGAGTCAACTAAATGGAGGTGGCCAAGTTAACTAGCCACCTTTCCTTCTTTTGATTCCAACCATCTCATTGCCTTCGTATGATTCATAAGTACACAAATTAAGATAGAGGAGTAACTTAGCTACTTACCTGTAATCCAAGTGTATTTGTTTCCATCGACTGTGAGGTGTTGTGGCTTTCTCTGCTACATGCCTTCATTTTCCTTCATGCATGCTATCTCTACTTGATGATGTGTTGTTGTGTGTTTTTGCAGGTTATTATTTTGCTGGAGCTGAGCTGCATGTGCCTCTTCAACCTTTAGATGTGATGTCCCTTGCTACTAGTGATGGACTTCTATGGGATCAGCTGTTATAGGAATTCCACAGTAGATCCTATAGTTGCTTCTCCCTTGAAACTTCAGCTACTTCCCTGTGCTTGGAGCTCGAGAATGATGCCAGCGATGGAGATGAATGATGGAGGAATATAAGGTAAGTTTCAGGTAAATTTAATGGTTCCCTTTCCTCTTTTTTTGTTTTTTTCAAACTGAAAAACTTTGTTTCTGTGTTTTTTCTTGGAAAGGAAAAAAATGATAATGATGCTTGGAGTGTAATGTAGGCTTGGAAATCATGGCAAGGAGGTTTGACGATGGTAAGAGGGATTATAGGTTCCTCCTGAAGCTTTTCTTATCCCTCAAACTACCTCCTGTAGACACTTCTGGCTCTCTGTAATTCCTACAAGAGCCTCATGTAGAAAACACAGTTTTGGAAGAAGAAGTATAGTGGGGTGAAAGAGATGCCAAAAATGATGGAGGAAGGTGTGGAGAAGATGAGATAGATGCTGGTATGAATGTCAAGGTCCCCTTGGCACCTTCTCCTGCTCCCTGTAGTCCTCCTGCAAACCTGCAATGTAATAAAAATTCTTTTTTTTTTTTTGAAAACAACTAGGGTGCCTCAGAGAGGTTTTCACCTTAATTTCCTGCCCTGGGCACCTCCAAGGGAGGTTTTCACCCAGGGATCTTATTCTTTTCCCCTTTTTTTTTACATCACTCGACCACCTCAGAAGAGGTTTTTCACCCCAATGATGGGACTCAAGCGCCTCATGGAGGTTTTCACTTGAGTCCTTATTTTTTCTTTTTTTCTTTTTCTTCAGTGAATGGGTGAAGTGGAAGGTAAGAAATGTTCCACTACCATCACTATTTTATTCAAATCTTCAATAAACTCTTGCTTGGAGAGGGGTTTCTTGTAGACTTTCAACTGATGTCCATTGACAAGCATTGGGATGGCTTCATCATCAATGGTTCTGTTCAGAACTGAACCATTATTATTGCATTTCTCCACAGTGTAGGGTCCCAACCATCTTGTCCTCAGCTTGCCTTTGAAATCCTTGTATCTTGAATCATAGAGTAGTGCCCAATCTCCCTTTTGGAATTGCTTCTCCCTGATATTTCTGTCATGCAATATCTTTCTTTGAAGCTGAACTACCTCTGTATGGAGAAGGGCTTGCAATTTGTATTCATCCAATCCACTGAACTGAAGTAATCTCTCCTTCTATGCATGGCTAAGGTCTAGGTCCAGCTGAGCTGCCATCCTTAGGGTATTGAATTCAAACTCTATTGACAGCAAAGCATTCTTCCATAGACCAGTTCATAGGGTGTGAACTCGGTGCTGGTCTTCCATGTTGTGTTGTAGGCCCAAGTGGCCTCAACTAATCTGTCCACCTAGTCTTTTCTGTTGTTGCTCACTACCTTGGTTAGGATCCCTTCCAATGCTTTGTTAGTGACCTCCACTTGCACATTGGCTTGTGGATGGTAAGGGGTGGAAGTCCTGTGCTTGATCTTATGATATGTGAGCAGGTCTTCAATCAGGTTGGAAGTGAACTAATTGCCTTGGTTTGTGACCAACTCTCTCAGATACCCGAAATTGTATAATATGTTTTCCTTCAAAAACTCAGCTACTTTTTCCTCTACCTCTGCTTTGATTGCTCTTGTCTCTGCCCACTTTGTTAGGTAGTTGGTGCACACAATGATGTACTGCTTCTACTTTGAAGGGGGATTGATAGGCCCCACAAAGTCCATGCCCCACTTCTCAAATGGCTCAAAGGTCACTTGAGGTTACATGGGAATTTCATCCTTTGGAGTGGGCTTCCCCATCCTCTGACATCGATCACACTGGCTCGTGTATCTCCTCACATCCTAACAAAGAGCGGGCCAGTAATAGCTTGCTTGCAATATCTTGAAGGCAGTTCTTTTTGCTGCAAAATGACCTCCACAAGGCCTGTCATGACAGGTCAGGAGGATGTCAAATACTTCCTCCTCCCTGACACATCTTCACAAGATTTTATCTGGGCCAAGTTTGAAGATATTGCCTCCAATCCAGGTGAAAGGGGTGATTTTCCTTACTATCTTTCTCTTCTCTTTTGAGGATAGGTGTGGTGGGAACTATGCTGAAACCAAGTAGTTTGCTATATCAGCAAACCATGGAGAGAGTACTAATACATCAAATAGGTTTTCATTTGGCATTTGGTCATCCACCATTCCTTCTTCACTTGTAGGCAAATTTACTCTAGAAAAAAAGTCAACAACAACATTCTCTTTACCAAGCTTATCAATAATGGTCAAATCAAACTGCTACAGTAAAAGCAACCATCTAATAATGCTAGCATTTACATCTGGTTTGTTCATCAAATATCTAATTGCAACATGATCAGTGTGCACAAAGGTTTGATAGCCTGTGATATAATGCCTGAATTTTTTTAAGGAATGCACGAGAGCTAGGAGTTCCTTCTCGGTCATTGTATAGTTTAACTCTGCCTTTGACAAGTTTTTGCTTATAAAGTATATGGCATAAGGTAAATTTTCATCAATTTGTCCTAAGGATGCTCCTATTACTTTGTTTAAGGCATCTGTGTGAATGTGAAAGGGTAGGGCCCAGTTTGGGCCTCTGAGTATCGAGACAGTCACTAGCTTGCTCTTCAAGGTAACTAGAGCTTCTTGACAGTTTTTTGACCATATGAACTCAACATCTTTGCCTAGGAGGCCAAACAAAGGAGAGGCTAATTTGCTGAAGTCTTTAATGAATCCCCTGTAATATCCAGCTAAGCTTAGGAAGCTTCTAACATCTCTCACCTTTTGAGGAGGTGGGACCCTTTGGATGATGGCAATTTTGTTGGGGTCCACCTGCAGTCCTTGTTGAGATATTTCATGACCTAGTATGGTCCCTTCAGTCATCAAAAATTCACATTTTTCCGGACTGAGGGACAGTTTCATCTCAATACACTTATCTAGAACTTTTCCTATGTTAGATAAAGCTTCCTGAAAGTCAGAGCCATAAGGAGTAAAATCTTCCATGTACATTTCTACTGCATCATGAACTAGTTCAGAAAATATATTCAATACCGCTCTTTGGAAAGTGGTTGGAGCATTGCACAAACCAAAAGGAAGGACCTGATATGAAAAGGTTCCCAAAGGGCAAGTGAAAGTGGTCTTATCTTGGTCTTCCGAGCTGATTTGAATTTGATTGTACCCACTATACCCATCTAGGAAGGAAAACAACTTTTTCCTTGCCAGACTGTCTAACACTTGATCTATAAAAGGTAAAGGAAAATGGTCCTTTTTAGTGGCCTTGTTCAATTCTCGATAGTTGACACAGATTCTCCAGTTACCATTTTTCTTTGGCACTAGCACCAAAGAAGAGACCCATTCACTTTCAGAGATGGGATAGATGAATATTGCATCAAGCAATTTCTACAGTTCTTCCTTAACAATATCTTTAAGTGTTGGGTCCATCCTCCTTTGAGGCTGCCCGATTGGCTTGCAATCTTCCTTGATGTATATATGATGAGTACATACTGAAGGGTGCACTCCCTTCATCTCCTTATAACTCCAGGCAAAGGCATCTAGATGTTTTCTCAGTATGCTACATAGCTCTTTCTCCTAGGAAGTAGATAGGGATGGATTGATTTTCAATGTTCTTTCTGGTTGAACTCTATATTTTTAACACGGAGAGAAGTGGGGTTGGCCACACAAAGATCATTTGAGGGGTTGTTTTGGATTTCTCTTACTATGTCTTCTAATGGTGATACACTGGGAGGTGGACTTTGAATCATATCATCCTCATCTTGCGGTTTCCCCCCATGGCGATTTCTAATGTACAAAGTGGTGCAGAATAAACTTCATCCTCATCTTCCTCCTCCAACCAGAGAGTTAGATCATGTTCTAGCAAGGGTTGGGTAGGAGAATGTAGGGTTAACTACTTGGACATGTGCTCGTTCTTTATGGTCATGTTCCCAGCTCGGCAGCTGATGTAGGCATCGGCTGTAGCAACCAGGGTCTTCCCAAAATGAGAGGATACCAGTGAGCTTTGCCTTTGACTAGAGAAATAAGAAATTAGCAGGGTACTCCCAAGAATTAATGGAGACCATCACATCTTCCACAATCCCCTTAAGGGTCATTGTGGAGCGGTCTTCTAGCTGCAACACTGTAGTGGTCTTCCTCAAGGAGCCCTGGAGGTTGAGTTTGAGCATTGTGTCCTTTGTCATCACATTAATGGAAGCTCCTAGATCAATCAAGGTATGTGGGACCATTGTGCCATTGATGTGGACATCAACTACTAGGCTTCTAGGATCCAGATATTTTGGACAGATTGTCTGCCCCAACATCAGGTCGGATAGTTTTCCTATGACATTGATGGTTGGGGCATCTCTCTTGCACCTTCCTGGATGCTTGAAGAACTTCTCTTTGATCAACCTATTGTAGATAGGCACATCTTTTATGGCTTGGAGAAGTGGTATCTTCACACATAAATGTTTCAATTCTCCTAGGAGCTCAGTCCCTTCTGTGGTAGGCTAGATTGTCATGGATAGTCTCTCAGGAAATGGTGGATTTTCTTTAGGTGGATTTTCTTTGATTGGCAACTTGATCATTTGAGAACCACTCATCCAAACTTATGTTATGTAGTTAGTATTCTTTCACGATTTATGCATGAACCAAGGGAAAGTCATTGGAATGTAGAAAAAAGGGTTCTTAGATATATCCAGGGTATAAAAGATTTTGGTCTTCTCTACAAAATGACTAAGAATTTTGTACTTGGTAGATATTCAGATGCATATGTTGCTGGAAGTATGGATGATTGGGCATCAACATCAAATTATTTTATGAACATGGGGTTAGCAGTAGTTTCTTGGAGTTGTAAGAAGCAAGCCACAGTGGTAACTTGTTTGATGGAAGAAGAATATATATTAGTTTGGGAAGCAACATGTGAGACTGTCTAGTTGTGCAGTGTTTTGCAGCATTTAGGTGTTCCTCAAGCCAAAGCTACATCTTTATTCATCGACAATCAGTTAGCCATAAAAATTGCAAAAAACCTAGTTTTCCATTCCAAAACAAAGCATGTTGACACAAATTTTCATTACATTAGGACACTTGTTGCAAAGGATGTCATCAAACCAATATATTGTCCTTTAGAAGACCAGATCTCAAATATTTTCACAAAACCACTTGGCATGATCAATTTACTAATTTTGGGGAAGAACTTGGTATCTGTTGTTGTACATTTGGATCAAAGGGGGGAATGTTAAATATATGATCCAAATTACATAAATTAATATTTAATTATTTAGAGCCTTCTTAGAATATTTATTTAATTATTTAGAGTCATAGAGTCTTCTTAGAATATCTATTTGTTATAATAGATTTTACATCTAGAAAGGTGTTGTCATTTAGGAATTAAATTAGGAAATTTGTTAAGGGAATTGTTAGAATTACATTAAATGTAAATGGACACTTGTCACATGAAACAAGTGATCCATACCTAAATTAGTTTAGGTCACAGGCTTATTTAAATCTTGTTTTACTCCTCTTGCAAGAGTGTTGAGTGATTGCGTGTAACCTCTTGCATATTATTGTGTAGTTTTATTTTCCTTATTTATAGAATTTGTGTGTCTAAGGACATTTATTCTATTATGGTACATGTGCTCCTAACCTAGAGGGATTCTACTAACTTGAACTGATGATATGTTAGCGAACTTTCCTGTGAATCTAGTCAATTCAAATAAAATGAGCTAATTCACAGGACTTAATGATCAAAGGATCTACGATTATGTTCTTCTTTTATTCATGATTATAGTGGGTAGTGGTCAAATATGATCTTCTTATCAACATCAATGCTTGGTATTCATGTTTGTTATTGCTCAATATATAATTTACTATAATTGGTTACATTTTCCAATATTCAACCATCTATATGAAGTATGGGGATATCCTTGATATGTTCAATGGCATAATATATGGAAAATATTGTTTATATTCATGAACATCCAATATCTATTATTGTTAATTAGTAGAAATATCTTGTTCGTTTTATGTGAAATTATGGTGGTTCACAGTCTATTACAATATAAACACTACTATAATTGTGGCATATATCAAATATTTGAAAAGAGAAAGTTGTGTGCGTGTTATGGGCCCATCCAATATGAGATATAGATCTAAAATTTGTGGTGGAGTATTCTTGAATCCTTGTTTTTCAAGGTTTAATATCATTTTATTTTAATATTAATATATTGCTTTTGATGAGATATGCATATCACATATAATAGCCAATGTCAGAACATTGTGAATGCAAAGTGAAGCAAGAGGACAACATTTCTCGATGGATTAAGGATGGGACTAGAAATAAAAAATTTGAGGGCATATAGCCATGTTTATTTCTATATATGATGCCTTATTTGACATATAGTTCATTTATTATTTGGTCTTTTGTCATGATGTAGATGTTGGAATTTCCCAATGGAACATAATGATTTTTTCTCATATGCATATTTGTGTTTTTATGTTAGTATCATCTTGAATTTTCTATTATGGCATGCTTTTGGCATGGGTAGTGAGATATTGTTTGTTATTCCTCACTTATATACTACCAGGAGGACATTCATATATTTTAGTTGGCTTTTGCAAATGCCCTAATATTAATGCATTACTACTATTCTTGTTGTAATCTAGAATTTAGAGTATTGGCCTCATTTATGACTTCTAATATTATATTTTCTTTATATGAAAGAGGCAACTTGGCCTTACTTATATGGGATTCTAATATAATATTTGAGATGGGATAATATTTATTAATTAATTATGATATTTTTAGAAAAGGACCGTAGAGGCATAATGATAGAAGGTTTAAGTTGTCATTTTAGAGCCATTCTTTACTTTTATTATTAATGACCATGAGTGAAAATCTATCATTATCCATACCTTGATATTGCCAAAGGAAAGTTGTTTGTTGGTTAAAGCATGTGGATTGTAACTATTGAAACTTTGGCTCAAAAAATTCTTCAACCAACTACATTCTTGAAAGTATGCTAAGACATTGTGATCCCAACGTGTTTTCTGTCAAAAACAATTGTAATGTATTTACTTGCAAACACAAACTAAAAACCTTGACAAGGAAAATTACTAAAAAAATCAAAGAATATGAAAAAATAATTCATAAGATATTCATATGCATAATCATAAATATTTGGGTAAAATATCAACTACGAATTATCTCGAATAATAATGATCTATGAACATACATGAATCTTAATATTAACTAAGAAGGAAAATATGTATATCACTAACACCAACTATAATCCAAAGGAATGAAATTCATTACACTAACCCAAATACAATTAGAGATATGTGCATGAATAACAAAATCAATGGTATACAAAGTGTTATGCATCTTATATGTTTGTACCTAACAATACACTATTGTATAATTGTAAGGAAGATCATGAGGCAAAAGAGAGAAAATAATGACAAATTATGATTCTCATGCTAACATTGTAGCAATTTTTTTAGTTATCCATCTAAGATTTGCACACCTAAACTCATAGACATGTGCTTGGATCACACTATTGGAACTATGCAATTAAGATATGCACATCCAATAACACTACTAAATTATCATCGTAATACGCACCAAAGCTAACAATGTAGTTCACACATTCATAATCCATTTTTTAGGATAAATTCTCTTAACATGGCTCCTTCACTTAATGAATCAATCAACCTTTGAGTCTTTTCTAGATTAAACCTCTCTTTTTATAAGTTGTTGGTCTCCACCAATTCTCTTGCTAATTGAGGAAGCTTTTCTTGAGTTCATTGTAAGGTGTAACACTTGCCAACCTGAGGAATATTCTTTTAACATGTCAATATAGCAATTTTTTGGCTTTCTTAATTTGTATCCAACTCTTTACACCATAAAACTTTATTTTCTTCCACATCCTCACCAAATTTTATAATTAGCTCTTTATGAGGAAGCATAAAAAAAAATTTCTCATCATAATACTATTGGAAAATGTAACTATGTCTGGTCTTCAATAATGTACTTGAGTCATCATGTAATGTACTTGTCAAAAGAATAAAGAAAATAAATTTTATTATTATTATTGTGACTTATTAAAGCATGGGTTTCATGCTTGGGTCACCTTGTTTTAGTTCAAATTCTCGATTGAGAACTTTTAGGATTTATTTTGAGTCTGTAGAGTCATTGTACATTTAAGGAGACCCTTCTTGGGCTGTTGAATCATGTAAAAAGGTTAAGTAATGAGTCAAATATGAATTGTGTAACCTCCACACCATGTCAGCCTAGAGCAATATCAAGTTGGCCTAAGGATCCTATTCGACCCCACATGAAGCCTATAAAAGGAAGCTCATCGAATTCATTTGGAGTATCATTCTCATACATAAGTTTGAATTCTTTAGTAGTTGGGAAGAAGTGCGAAAATATATTGTAGATGGGAAAAGGTGTAAAGTTTGCTACTAGAGCCGAGTGAATGTGAGTTTGGGGAAGTCTAGGAGAGAAGGAAAATAAGATTTTTTGTGTTTCTCTTTCTCTATTTTGTTTCCTGGATTGGGAGATCGAAGTCTTCCAAGTTTCACTATTGTAGGAAGCTTCCAGTTGTCGTAAGTTAATGCCTAGTTGAAGTTTTTAGAAAGAAGTCAAAATTCTGGGAGGATGACTTGGTGTGGAGGGAAGGTCTGGTCTTGGCCTAGGGTGAAGAGTATCAAAGAACACTATTGAAAGGAAGAATTAGCTTGACTGGATTTTCCCCTCAAAGGGGGTTTTGCCCTGGCATGTGCCTACATCTGGTGTCTATTGTTTCATGTGTTTCTGCTTTGGTAATTGCTTGATGAACTAAAAGTAAATAATATATAAAGAATCGTAACAATAAGAAAAATCAGATCTCTAGTGAAGAAGGAAGTAAAAGCCAATCTCAAAGCACTTGATAAAGGAACCATTCAAGGGAACTATCTTAAGGAAGGAGTCTATTATATTCAAGGAAGATGTCTAACTAAATCAAGGGTGAGAACAAACTTGAAGGAGCCTTTAACTTCAAGTTCTTGAAGAAGAGGATTGACCTAATCCTTGAAAAGAACAAGGTATTGGACTTGGTAAGAGGAAATGTAAGGAAGCCTACAAAGGAATCCAGTGATGCCGACAAAGTGAAATATAGGGAATTAGAATCAGTGGTCACGACTATAATGGTAGAAGGGATAAAGGACAATATTGTCCCATTCATAGCTAACATTGATCATGCTCAATAAATGTAAGAAGCCTTGTCGAAGCTATTTACTATTAAGAACATTGGACAAGTAGCAAGAACGCGTTAAGGACTACGAAGATGAATAAAGAAGATATTGTGGCAACCTTCTTTGTGAAGATATCTAGACTTATGGATGACCTCCTGGCCATCGATGAGATTGTTCCAGATAAAGAACTTTTGATCACCATTCCATTAGGATTTCCACCCTATTGGGGAGCATTTGTTGTAGGTCTCAGCAGCTAGAAGGTTGCTCCCACATTTGAAGAATTATGGACCGTCCGCAGTCAAGAAGAACTAAGGATATCAATGGTTACCAATCCTGAAGGAGTATTAAATGCTTACATTTCTCATCATAAAGGAAAGAGATTGAAGGGACCAAGGAATAAAGTTGGCATCTCCAAGATAGAGTGCTATCAATGTCATAAGAAAGGCCACTTCAAAAGTGATTGTCTCGACAATCCAAAGAATAAGAAGAGAGGAAAGGATTAAGCTAAATTTGCTGAGGAACGAAACTCAAAGAAATTCAAGCCCGAAGAACCCGATATTAGGGACGTACACTATTAATTCCTTTGCTTGTAGTTTTATATATCTTGTTTATATGTTTTATATTTTATAGGTTTTTGACATATAGGATTTTTAGGTACCCTCAAGCTTTGGAGGGAGCCCCCAACAACTTCCAAAGATAATTATCTCATGTCTTTTCAGTTTTTGGGTTCAAGTATTCCTTTAGTTTTGATTATATTAAATACTAATCACCTTTCTTCCTCTATTGTCTTGATTAGGGGAAACATTTGCAAGAAGGAGGATCTCTCAAGACAAGGTTAGTCAAGAAACAAAGGTATGATTTAAATAGATTGATTAATAGGACTATTCATTTTATAATCTATTACTAACTTTGTTATGACTAGTTATATTGAATCTTAGTGGTTCTTGCTTTGGGTGATTCATCACTTGATAAATCTACCCACCCCACTCATATTCTTGACTAAGTATGTAGAACCCTAGACAGGTTCCAAAAAACCCTAACGAAGGGTATTATAATGTGATTATTTGAAACCCTAAAACTGCTTAGGGATATTATGAAATGTTGTTTATTGATGATGTCATTTTTGGGGATTTTGGTATGATTGGGAAAACCTAACTTTTTAGGGTTGAATGAAAAGGTCTAAAAGTTCTGAAATTTTGAAGTTTTGTTTATGTTGGGTTTGTGATGTTTCTACATTGAAACCCTAGCTCATTAGGTTTTGGAGTGGTGGAATGTGTGAGCAAGACCCTTATATTGTCTTAGAAATGATTTCCTTGGTATATGTGTGTTTGTATGATCAAACCCTAGTGTAATCAAGATGGTTGTGTGTCTAACTCTTATTGATCATTGTGAAGTTAGGTTTGAATAACACATGATATGAAATATATTTGCATGATGATGAAATATAGGCATGTATAGATATGTTCTTTTGGTCAAAACCCTAACTTGTTCTAGGATAGATGTATTAATGTTGTCGATCATATGATATTCTTATGACTGATTGTGAATTCCTAGATTTATGTGTTGACCTAGTTATTGATGGTGATAAGTCTTAGGATTTAATCAAATTCCTTGTCTGAGATACTAGGATAATGATATTTGGAAATCTAGATTTTTATAGCTAAACCCTTGTAAAGTAAAATTGTCTAGTATGTGTGTTATAAATCTGAGATCTATTTAAATGATTGTTGAAAATGAAAATCTAGGGTTTTGTAGTTAAATCCTAGTAGTAACATTGTCTAGTGTCTGTAATGTAACAATCTGATTTTATTGATTATTGAGATTATGTAAATGAAATTCGAGGGTTTTGGAGCTAAACCTTAGTCAAAGTAAAATCTCTGAAATATGATAATTTGAGATCTATGTAAGATTGTTGAAATTGTGAAAATGAAATTCTAAGGTTTTGAAGTTGAACCTTAGTCGAAGTATAAATCTCTAATATATGATGTCTATATGATAATTTGAGATTGTTAGGTCCCTATAATACTAGTGTATTCCCTTATTATTATTTTCATTGTACCCCTTATTGTTATTGTTGTGCCCTTGCATTATTATTGTTATGTCGGCTCTGATTATATTGTGACCCCTTAGACTCCTATATATAGAAAGGAGGTCTTGTCATTTGTATCATCCAATAATTGTCCATTTTATGTAATGTAAAGTAGGTTTCCCCCTCAAAGAGGCTACTTTTGAAGTCGTTGATCTATCTCTTTCTTCTATTCCGTGAGCTAGTTGCATAACAATTGGTATTAGAGCTTTGAATTCTAGCATTTCGGTGCTTCAAACAGGTCATCATGGAATTTTCGGGATAGCTTTTTTTCTACAAAGCTTAAGAAACTAAAATTAAAACCCATTTGAGCCGAAATCATGATGAACCTCATGACCTAATTTTAGATCTTGTCTCGCCATATTTCTAAGATATGAACTAAGGAAATTAGGGTTTTTTTTGTAGGCTCCCGAATTCGATCTCAAACAAGTCACCTTGGTAAAATCATCATAGCTTTCTCCCTGAGCATCAAATTCAAATTTTGTAAAAAGTGACAAAAAGAGGATGGATAATAGTTTGTTGGATGTCATTTTTAGAGCCGAGGGTTGAAACAGTGACACGTGGCACGTCATACAAATTCGCTCTATTGAACCAGTCTATAATTAGGTCATCGCGGGAGATTGGACATAACTCTTTCTTGGAGAATCCAATCACGATCATACTTGTGGGGTTGGAAAGAGGACTAAGAGGGATATCACAAGCCTAAATTTGGAACTTGGAGATCCAAAATTACATAGTTATAGTCATTTCAAGATCGAGCTCATACAAAAAAAAAGTGAATAGTTTTTTTTTCAAAAGATTTGCTTGAGAAAGTAGTTTGAAGTGATTCAAAGGGAATTGTGAAGCATAATTATCATTCATTGGTGACCCGAAGAAAAAAAATGGAAACACCTAGTATGCAACCTGAAATTTCTAATATGACACATGACGATGAGTAAGAAATGCAACATGATATATCAAAATTACGAGACCAAGTGCAACAATTTTCGCTCTCACAAAAAGTAATTGAAGCTAAGATGGATGGTTTAAATAATGGAATGGAAGCTAAGATGGATGGTATAGAAGCAAAACTTAGAAGAAACATGGAAGATTTGAATATAGATTTGACAAAGTTGCTACAAGATATGCTTACTAATGGCGAAAGGGTAGTAAAGGAAACTCGTGATGAGAACAAAAGAAATGTTAGTCATGATTTCATAGACTCTAATGTTGGATTGGAGACCTACCATGTTCCAAAGATTAATATGAGGAAGTTTGATGGCAAGAATCCTGTAGCATGGATACTACATATGGAGCAATATTTCGATCTCCATAATGTGCAAAACACACAGATGGTACGCATTGCAACTTTATATTTGGAACCCAATCAGTTTGTATGGTATCGATGGCTTTTCTCTCGTAAACAAATTGTCACTTGGGCAATTTTTATGGAATAAATGGTAGCACATTACGAGGATACAAAAAGCAACACCTATTTTAGCCAATTGATAAATCTAAAACAAAAGGGTTCAATGGTGGAGCACATTAAGGACTTCCAAAAATTGAATATAAGGGTAAAAGATATTCCAGAGGAGCATAGGATTGATGTGTTCATAGGGAATTTAAAGGATAAAATATAATATGAGGTTTGCCTCTGGGAACCTAATTCAATGGAGAAGGCATTCAGGTTGGCAAGAAAAATTGAAAAGAAAAATTATGGCAACAAGGAAGCCTACCACTCACAACTGTAAATATGGAAGTGTTGTTTCCCTAGCCTTCCATAACCTACAAGGTTGACACCACAACAATTGGAATAAAAAGGAGGAAAAGGGATTTGTTAGAGTTGTGATAGAAAATACACTAAAGGTCATAAGTGTGATCATAAGAAATCATTTTACATATATTGTGAAGAGGAGGAAGAAAAGGAACAAGAAACATCAAAAGAAGAGGATACACACTAGGAACAAACCCTAGAGAAAGAATAAATGAATCCGACAATATCTTGTAATGCATTGGCTGGAATTACCACTCCTCAAACTATCAATATAGAAGGACATATCAAGAAGAAAAAGGTAATAGTGTTGATTGCTTCGGGCAGTACCCATAATTTTATTCATTGTAATATAGCTAAAGAATTGAATTGCTTCCTACATCCAGCACCACAGTGTCAAGGGATGGTTGCAAATGGAGGAACCATAAATTTCTTTGGAAAGTGTCATAATATCAAGCCGTCCATGGGAGAATATGTGTTGAATATTCAAATTATTTCCGTTAAAATGGGTGGGGTTGATGTTGTACTAGGAGTCCAATGGCTACAATATTTGAGTACGATAACTTAAACTTTTCTAGAACGTTTCTTGATTTTTTTTTCGGAAGGAAAGGAAGTTGAATTAAGGGGTATCGTAGGGAAATTGGGAAAGATAATCAACTCTAATGGCATGAAAAAGCTTCTAAATAAAGAACAACGAGGCATAATTGCACAATTATGTTTGTTAGAGGTTCTCACATTGGAATCGTCTATTTCTCTAAATCTCCAAAAATTCTTGGACAATCATTCCAGGGTATTTGAGACTCCCAAAGGCCCCCCACCTATTCATGATCATGATCATGATATTCATTTGATTCCAGGAAGTGTTCCTCCAAACATCAGGCCTTACAGATATCCATATGCCCAAAAGAGTGCAATTGAACGTATGGTTGCATAAATGCTAGAGGTTAGTATAATTCAACATAGTCAAAGTTCTTTCTTTGCTCTAATAGTATTGGTGCACAAGAAGGATGGATCATGGCGCATGTGTTCGGATTATAGGGAGCTCAACAAGATCACTATTAAAGATAAATTTCCCATTCTTGTCATTGTGAATTATTGGATGAATTGCATCCAACAATTTACTTCACCATGTTGGACCTTTGTTCAAGATATCATCAAATCAGAATGAAGACTGAATAAATTTCGAAAACACTCATGAGTTTTATTATGAATTTTTGGTCATGCCTTTTGGCCTTACCAATGCACCTTCTACATTTCAAGGTTTGATGAATTCCATTTTCA